>APFE031606781.1:165924-278598 GCA_000404065.3 Pinus taeda
GGAGATCTGCGAGATCGATTCTGGTGGTGAAAGAAGATGGCGAGCAACGGAAAGATAGAGATTGAGAAGTTCAATGGTCAGAGTTTTTGAGTTGTGGAAACTCAAGATGGAGGATCTGTTGGTGGATAAAGATCAGTGGATCGCGGTAGATCCGGGTACTAAACCAACGGGAGTGACATATGAAGAATGGAAGAAGTTGGATCAGAAGGCAAAGAGCACAATACGATGGTGTGTCTCAGATTCAGTATTGCTGAATGTATCAGGGGAAGCTACGGCAAAGGATCTGTGGGACAAGTTAGGGACTTTGTACCAATCTAAGTCTCTGGTGAATAAACTGTTCCTGCGGAAAAAGCTATATAACCTGAGGATGAAAGATGGAGACTCGGTGACAGAGCATCTGAATGCATTTTATACTGTGGTAAGTCAGTTATTATCTGTTGATATTAAAATTTCAGATGAAGATAAGTGCATCAGTTTGTTGTGTTCTTTACCAGACTCGTGGGATAGTCTGGTTATTGCAATAGGTAGCAATGCAACTGCTTTGCAGTTTGATGAAATAGTCTCAGCCTTGCTGACGGAGGAGATGAGACGGAAAAATATGGACAGCCAGAATGGTGATGCCTTGTCTGTACGAGGATGGGCCCAGAACAGAAACAAAAATAAGTCATCGAGTGGGAGATCTAAATCTAGAGGGAGATCTAAATCTCCAGGAAAACCTACAAAGGTGGTGTGCTGGAAATGCGGAAAGGAAGGGCACTTCAAAAGGGAGTGTAAATCTAAAGCTCCTGATAAAGGAAAGGAATTTGATGATGCTCCTTCTGCAGAGGAAAAAACCACCTCAGATGAAGGTGGGGATGTGTACTTGGCTTCTTCAAGTACACATGTAGATCATGAGGCATGGTTGATTGACTCCAGTGCATCCTTTCACTTCACTCCCCATAGAAAGTGGTTCTGCGAATATGAGAAGTATGATGGTGGTGATGTCTTTTTGGGGGATGACAGGAAGGCTAGAATCATTGGTCGCGGAAATTAAAGGAAGTTGCAAGGTGGACAGGTTAGAACATTCTGGGTGTCTATCATATCATGATTTGGCTAGAAATCTGAATTTCTATAAGCAAGCTAGATATGATCAGGTAGTACAAAACAGTGTTCGAGAAGGATAACCTACAAGATGGTTCGAGGAGCACTGGTATTGATGCGAGGAGTTCAGATTGGAACTCTGTACAAGCTGCAAGGTAGCACTGTTGTTGACGGGTGCAATAGTTCTATGGTTCCTGAAAATGGAGTAGAAAATCTAGCGGTCTTGTGAGAGAAGACCATGTTGTGGCATCAAAGGCTTGGAATATTGGAGAGAAGGGCCTTCGAATACTTCATGGTAAAGGTATGGTAGAAGGTATGAGTAATAGCTCTCTGGATTTTGATTTCTGTGAAAATTGTGTATATGGGAAGCAGAATCGGGTGAGTTTCCCCTCTGGTGGTGAGAGGACGAAACAAATATTAGAGCTTGTGCACAGTGATGTGTTTGGACCTGTGAAAGTTCCATCACTGGGTAAGTCTGTGTACTATGTATCATTTATAGATGACTTCTCAAGGAATACATGGATATATTTCCTTAAGAAGAAATCTGAAGTCTTTGACAGGTTTAAAGAATTCAAGGCTCTAGTGGAAAACCAGACAGAGAAGAAGATAAAGGTTCTGAGAACAGATAACGGTGGAGAGTTTTGTAGTAAGGAATTTGAAGAATTATGTAAGAAGTGTGGTATAGCATGGAAGAAGACTACTCCATATACACCTCAACAAAATGGATTTGCAGAAAGAATGAACGAGACGTTGATGGAAAGGGCAAGAAGCATGCTAAATGGTGCTAGGTTAGGACATGAATTCTGGGTAGAGGCGGTGGAGACAACATGTTACCTGGTCAACAGGTCACCTTCATCAGCGTTGGATGATAAGACTCCACAGAAGTATGTACTGGTAAGAAACCCTCTCTTTCACATCTGAGGGTATTTGGATGTGATGCATATGTACATGTTCCAAAGGAGAAACGAACCAAGTTGGATAGTAAATCTGAAAAGTGCATCTTTATTGGGTATAAGGATGGTTTAAAAGGGTTATAAGCTTCTGGAACCCAGTTCACACGAAATGTTGTGTACAGTCGAGATGTGGTGTTTCAAGAGGTGGAAGATGTTATTAAACTTGAAGTCGCAACCAAAGGACCTATGAGATAGAGTTTTGGACCTAAAGGAGGAAGAATCAGACTCTGTAGCAGAGGAGGAATCAGAATATGAAGAGCCACAAACTCCGGCTGTGAGAAGATCAGTTCGAGAAAGAAGGCAGCCAGAAAGGTATAGTCCATCTGATTTCTGTTCAAATTTTGCTTTGTTGTTACTGATGATGATCCCAGAACTGTGAAGGAAGCAGTGGATTCAGAGGATGGAAAACTCTGGAAAGAGGCCATGGTTGATGAAATGGCATCTTTGCACAAAAATGAGGCTTGGGATCTGGTGGAGTTGCTGGCTGGGAGGAAACCCATTGGTAGCAAATGGGTGTTCAAGAAGAAGACAAATGTAGAAGGGAAGGTGGAGAAATACAAAGCTCGGTTGGTAGCAAAAGGTTATTCCCAGGTGCCGGGAATTGATTTTGGTGATATTTTTTCTCCTGTTGCCAAGGTAACTTCTATTAGATTACTTTTATCTGTTGCTGCTGCTTTTGATTTGAGGTAGAATAGATGGATGTAAAGACAACATTTCTTCATAGATATTTGGAAGAGGAAATCTACATGAAGCAACCTGAAGGCTTTGCGGTGAAGGTTAAGAAAGAACTGATATGCAAGTTAAAGAAGTCTTTCTATGGGTTAAAACAGTCACCAAGGATGTGGTATCAAGAATTTGATACATTTATACGGGGACTTGGCTTCACCAGAAGCAAAGCAGATCACTGTGTGTATTTTAAATTAATTGGTAACCGTGTTATTTATTTGGTCTTGTATGTGGATGATATGTTGCTGGTTGGAAATGACAAATAAATTATCCAGGATTTTAAGAGCCAATTGTCCTCCAAATTCGACATGAAAGATGTTGGTGCTGCAAACTATATTTTGGGCATGCAAATTAAAAGAGATCGGGCAAAGAGGAAGCTCTGGTTAAACTAGAGGAAGTATGTCAAGACAATATTCAGAGATTTAATATGTAGGATAGTAAACCGGTGAAGTTTCCTATTCCTGTAGGTGTAAAGTCATCTGCTGAACAATGTCCCAAGACACAAGAACAGGAAGAGGACATGTTCCATGTTCCATATGCAAGTTTAGTCGATAGCCTGATGTATGCAATGGTCTATACTAGACCAAACATTGCACATGCAGTGGGAGTATTGAGCAGATTTATGTCAAAACCTGGAAAGGAGCATTGGACAACAGTGAAGCGGGTTTTCAGGTATTTGCGTGGCACTAGTGATTATGGTTTGTGCTACCAAGGAAGACCAGGATTGGACAGAGTGTTGGATATTCGTGGCTTTGTTGATGTAGACTGGGCTGGAGATC
The DNA here is from genome assembly GCA_000404065.3 of Pinus taeda. Lineage (NCBI taxonomy): Eukaryota > Viridiplantae > Streptophyta > Pinopsida > Pinales > Pinaceae > Pinus > Pinus taeda. The sequence goes on from APFE031606781.1 coordinate 169,463, forward strand.
TGGATCATAGAAGATCTACAAGTGGGTAGGTGTTTAACCTATTTGGAGGTGCAGTCAGTTGGATGGGTAAGGAACAATTTGTAGTGGCACTATCAACTACAGAGGCAGAATACATGGCAACCACTCATGCAAGCAAGGAAGTAGTTTGGTTGCAGAGATTGTGTTCAAGTATGGGGTTAGTACAGGGAGCTATAAGGATAGACTGTGACAACCAAAGTGAAATTTTCTTGGAAAAGAACCCTGCATATCATTCAAAGAAAAAACACATTGATGTTAAATATCACTTTGTGAGGGATATGATAGAAGCCAAAAAGGTGTTGCTAGTAAAGGTGGACACTTTGAAGAATATTGCAGATGCATTGACAAAATCCGTGCCCTATGAGAAGTTCTCTTGGTGTAGAGAAACAATGGGCATTGCAGGACATGTTAAATGACTAAGCTCTCTTGTGGCCCCTTGTGGAAAGAAAACAACAAGTGGGAGAATGTTGGGTTGTGCTATATTCTTTCCATGACTAGACCACGTAGTTAATCAGGGGGTTAGAGGAGGGGCGGAGCCCCCCTTTCGTTGTGCCGATTGCGTAGCGGGGGGGTCATAGGGGGTTTGAGGGGTGCAGGTAACCCCACTCTATGGGGTCCGAAAATTTTTGGTTTTGGAACCTATGTTAGGTTGGGCAGACCCACCTATGGTTTTGTGCATGATTTTCACACATGTTTTTGGACGCGAAGGTTTTCGGTCCATGGTTTTGGACGCGATGGTTTTCGGTCCATGGTATTGGATGCTTCAGCATGTATAAATATGTATTATAACATTGAAAGGAACGTAATGAAAAATCAAGATGATAGTCCCGATTTTGGGATCCACGGGGAAAATCTCTGTGTATATGTGTTTTATGTGTTATGCTCTCGCATTATTTATTTTATGTGTTTTAGAATTCATATGCAGGTAATTTCTGTACGGGGTTAAAACCTACATCTCTCTCTCTCTCTCTCTCAGATTGAAAATGTGTGACTTTTTCTGGGCAGTTTTCTTGGCAGGTCAGAATTCTACGCAACATATTTTGGGTAGGCCGAAATTCTGGGCAGATTTGGTAAGCCGATATTTTGTGGAGCAGAAGTTTGACTTGGATTTTACTTGACTTGAGGGTTGGAGGCCAAGTATGACCAATATCTTGTTATCATAATTGACTAGTAGCATTAGATGCATCTCTTGTTGAACAAAATAATCTCTCTAAGAAAAAGGTTGTTGGGTTTTTCCCTTAAGTGGGTTTTCCAAGGGTAAATCTTGTGTGCTCTTTTGTGTATTATGATCTCTATTTGCCTTGGACTTTGCACATTTGATGTAAATTATTTTCAAATATACTTTGGACAACTTCTACATTCAAATGAGAAATGATTGTAGGGATTTTTTTGGATGCATATCCCCACAATCTTATCCAAAATATTAATTATTTTATGGCCCTGTGAAGGAGGAATTAAATGTGTTGGTTAGTTGAGCTATTTTAAGAGTCTAAACTTGTGTCATAGACCAATTATTTTTCTTAGGGGAGAGTTGAAGGAGGCATTTCATACTTCTTTTTCTCTTTTTGATTCACTAAAATTGCTTTTTAGTGTAGGGTGAAGAACATCCTTGAAAAAAGAATACTCTTTAGGTCTTTGTTATGTGTGCATAATGTGAGGGAACCATAATATTTGATACAAGATCATTGGAAAGATTGCAATACTTAAAGAAATTTGTTCAACATTAAAGCATATGGAGTTGAGTGGTCCTTTAATCGACCTTTTTTTTGTAAACTATTGCAAATATTAACAATACTCTCATTGATGATGATTACAAAAAACTTTGACGAAATTGAAAAACATAAAGATGTGAACTTGTATGGGTTCTTACTCCACCTAATTAACTTCTATATGATGATGAATTTTGTAAATAAGCGCACCATAAAAATAAAAATTGAGTGAAGCAAGGTATTTCACCTAATTTTCTTGTTCTGATTTTCCAAGACTGATTTTCGGCACAATTCAAAGAGCATTCTAGAGGCAAAGATTCTTTTTAGGTCCCTTTTCTATTATTAGTGAAAGACAAGGTAGAAAAATAATTAAACGATGAACATTAATGCGCTATAAAAATTAAATAATCCATCCATGTGGCAAGAAAAGAAGTATGATTTTTCATCCTACCCAATGAGTTAGCTAATTATCAATGCAAGAATGGAAAGAAACAATAGATATTTTAAGCCCTAATTCCTAAAAGATTAAGGTTTACTGCTTAATTGTACTCGTGAACCTAACTAATGCCTAGAACGTAGATTTAAGTAGACTTGTGCGGGTCTCTTAAGAGATAATCATGCAGGTTGTGTGACATTACGATGCTATAGGTTGCATGACTTCCATTGAAAATAGTCCCATAACTATGAGACTTGTGCAAAACAAACTAAAATAGACCCATAAGTAATTAGGCGCATGGAAAATAAAAGATTGAAAAGTAAAACATAAAGGGTGGTTACCAAGTGGATGTACAAGCTAGTTGCCCTCCTTATAAAGCACCAAATGTTAACAAATGGTTGAAAAACAACCTAAGAAGAGAGATGGAATGATCTAGAGCTAAGTGGGAGTCACCAATCTATGTTGGGGATTTTGTTCCATGAGTGAGAAAAATTTCCTTTGTTAAGCTAGGTTGTGAGCTAAACAACCGATAATGTTTAGTTGTGAGACAAACACAAGAGTATTAGTGTAGCCAAAAAGTATGCATAGAATTTAAACTACGAAATCAAACTGCAAATATACCACTCAAACAAAAATATGAAGGGAAACAACAATAATCATACATTAGTTAAATGGAAAGGCATGAACACAAGTATTATATCCTAGGGAGAATGGTTGGATGCAAACGAGTTCAAACTCTTTTCTTGGGATGGGTCCTTTTGCTTCTTAAAATCCCTTTACAACATTGGTGAGTGAATAAGTCCTTTTTCTTTGAGGAAATAACTCAAAGAAGCACGAGGGTGATGAAAAACAAAGACGAGACAATAAGATAGATGAACTCCAATCTCATTCCTACAACATAACCTTACAATTGCTCTCCTCTTCAAATGCTTCCTTGTGGCTTCCATTTATAGATAAATTATGAATTCCTTGAAGAATTAGTCCTGATGTGAAAGCTCTTCATTCAATGCTTGAAAGTGGCTTTGGGAGGCCAAAGTACTCTTCAAAAATGGGATGGGAGCTTGAATGTTGCTTGTACATCAACCTAGAGGTACCTAAGCTAAGCCTTCATCCTTAATTGTGTCAAAGAAGTCACAATTACACATGTGAGCAAAATTGTGTGGCCTTTGAAGGAAATGTTATGCAAGTCATGTGAGTGGTTGTGCAAGTGTATGAAAACCCATATTGTAATGTTTTTCCATTCTCTTTTGTCATGATGTAAAGTCACTATGAGGTAGCCTTATTATGTTGTATTATTGCTAGCTAATGATATCATTGGACACTCTCCTAAATGTCTCTTGTGAGTGAAATTAAGGTGATAACAATCTATGAATAACTAAGTAGAAGGATAATTTACCAAGGTAAAAATAGATAGACGCATGGTGGGAGGATGTGGCGGAGGAGGCCATCACAATATTGGTGCCATTGAGGTTTGCATTAGAACATAAGTATAGGCTTTGGTGCCATTGGGGTTGTCTTTAGAACGTAAGTATAGGCTAGAAACCACTGGTTCATATGAGATTAATAGTCCACAATGCATGAGAGGGTTAGTCACTTGAAATGAATTAAAAAGATGAATGTTTAGTATGGAATTTATGTAAATCTATATTTATTATGTGTGTTATGTGTTGTTTAAGTTATGCAAAATGTGTTGATAATCAATTATGAGAAAATTGCGACAATCCCTAGGTATACCCAAATCATCCAATGCCACTTGATACTCATATGGATTGATGAGGCCATGCATTTTTTGTGATCTCTCAAAAGAAACACAAAAGAAAGTCAACGAGTCCCCCTCATCGTTTTTTGGCTCCATTTATTTATTTATTTTTTTCAACTGTTAGACATTATTAAATTAATTACCTTTTATAACCAACTACGTTCTTAATTAAATTTATTTATTTATTTATTTTTTTTGGATAAGTTTTCTTTATTTATTTTTAATTAGATATTAATTTAATTAATATTATCTTTCATTCTAATAATTTATAAATCTAACTAACTATTATCTTAAAATACTTATATATATTTATATAACATATAATTTATATTAAAGAAAGATTCTTTATTAACTAACTTCCATTTAAATTACTAAATAACTATAATTTTAATTATTAAAAATACCTTTTTAAACTAACTAACAACCTTAAACACAATAAAATTATTATATATAAATATATAATATTTAAGGGAATGGTCACCTAATATAACTAACTTCCATTAAATTATAATTTTTTTATGACTCTGATCCCAAAGTCAAAATTAGCCGTTGGTCAAGTTAACCGTTGGAGGCTCTGCTCAAACTATTTAACATGCAAAGCTGGATCTGTTTCTTCAACTTGTCCTGACGATGAACCACACTGGTTGGTTTGAAAAGCGTCGACAAATGATAGATCTTGTGATTTACGCCGAAAAATCTCTCATAAACCTGATATGGATCACAGAAGCCTCAATTCAATAAATTTTTAGATCGTCGTGATAAATCTCTACTATTATTGGCCTAGCTTTTGATTTAATGATGTCCACCTCATCCTTCCACTCATGCTTAACCTACTAAATGTTCCTTTTACTTAGTTATTTATAGACCTATTCACAAATGAGATAATAAGATAATAATATTTGGATTTTTCGACCACACGAATCATATCCATGAAAGAGTTATAGTTAGAATGATAATAAGTAATTCATTGAAACGCATAGCGATCATGTTCCAAACATAGATTTTAAGTGGTATTGTTCACATCACAAGTCTCTTATATATATATGATATACTTATCAATGTTACTTCGCAATGCAGAATTCGTTCATTGTCAATTATGATGATGTCCACATTAATGTTTCAATTGGGATTCTTTTTTGTTGTTTATCAATTAGAGGTAGAATTATAACATACCTATCCACATAAGAAAGGTTTCAAATATAATACAATAATAATTGTTATTTATTGCAAGTGTTATGATTTGCTTTTGTCAACTTTGTTTTAATTTTTTCATACTTTACTAGGTTGCATTTCAATTTATTTGATCAAATTTACAATAAACACAAATTCCTCTAAACTAACATAGTGCAATAATATGTTCTTGGTTGTAGATACAAAGGTTATGTTACTTTTAGCAAAATTTCAAGAATATTTCAAACATTTATTCTTCTTCTCATTTCTCAATAATGGGTAGGTATTTTTAATGAGTATTTATTAATGTTCATTTTCCCTTGTTTCTTGAAACTTGGTTTTATACTAATATAATCTATGTAAAATTTGATAAAGTTAAAATTATAATAAATTTTTAATGGCTTTAGAAGAAAATTTTTGGGGTTAAATTTTGTTCATGAGTTATTTTCTATTTTTTTTCAAAAAATCTGCTAATTTTTTATTTTATTTTTATTATTATTTTTTTTCTAAAATTGTTTGTCCAAATTCTTTAAAACAGAAGTATTTTTCTCTAGAAATTCCAAAATTTTCTAAGACCTGTATAAAATACTTAAAAAAATTGAATATTTTTACAAAAATATCATCAAACATTTTATGACTAGCATTTTAAGGATTTATAAAATTCACCAAGTTTTTTACACTTTATGATAAATATGGAATTTTAATGTTTTCCTTTGTATGGTATCAACACAAATTTTTTTAACATGTGGAAGATTAAAATCTACCAGTTATAATGCATGAACATGTTTAATGACTAAAAATATAACATCTACTAGAGCTTTTCAAGCTTAGAGGTTTATAAAACTTCTATTTTGTTCATTTTTCATTACATTTATGTTCATTAAATTTAATGATTGTAAACATTATTAGTGCTTTTATTCTTATTTTTTTATGAGACATGGAAATTAAGTTGCCATATTTATATTAACTTGATGTTCTAATTGTTTCTCAATTTTTTATTAATAGACAATGAAAGCCTATAAGTGAATGAAGGTTTGAGGATTTTAGTTAATATTGCCTTTTAAAATAATTTAAATAGAAATGATTGTTAAATTAAATGAAAAATTTCATAGGATATATATTGTGTTAATCAATTGGGTTTATATTGAGCAGTTGTGGGATGTAATGTCATTTTCCCTATCTATATTATTTTCTTTTAAGTGATATGTTGAGCTCAAAATGAATATATTGTTATAATGTTTTTGAGCCTTGTTGTTGATCTGATCTTATGCCCTAAAGAATCTAAGGTTTATCTTGGGTACCATCCTTGAAATGAGGGAAGTGCCTAAAGAGTTTCCCCAAGAAATGTTACTTGGAAAAAAATATGTGTAACATGTCAACTTGGAAAACAACAAATTAAATATATGTAAAAATTAAAAGCATAATTTAATATCGAGAAAATTCATTCATCCTATCTATCTACACCCACACTCACACCCACACCCCTGTTGGATACATGTCACATAGTTATTACTTGCATGGAAAAATGTAGAGACACATGGGTCTCTCCTAAGTGTGATTTATCCACACAATGGAGAATATCAGAGCATGGCTATGGAAAAATTAGAGTTGTAATTCAATGTCAAGACTTAGAAGCCTACATAAATCTTGAGTTGAATAAAACCAATGACAATGGCAATTTCTATCTAGATCTTTGCTTCTTTGTGATTTTTTTGGCCCACCATGTTGATCAACCATGAATATATGTATAAGAAGAAATTTCCCATTAATCAACTTTTTTAAGAGCCTAGATTCAAAGCTTTAATGGAAGACCTAAAGTTTAATAATTTGCCAAGTTGTTGAAGACATCTAAATTTGGAACCCTAGCAATTCAAATTAATCGAAAAGGAAATCCATTGGTAGTAGCACTATAACAATTTGAGGGTTTAGCTTTGAGATGAGGATGCAACCTACTTGGTGTGTTTGACCTATATAATTTTTAGGTAAAACAATAGTCCTAAGACCTCTTATTATTTTATTCGAATGAATAAATATTTTTGGTTTTAAAACATGTGTAAAAGATGATGAAGATACACTAAATGAATTCATTAAAGAGCAAGACAAGGAGAGAAAGCAAGAAGATGTTTTCATAGATTAGATCGAAAATTGGATAAATGATTTTAAGGTATATGTCGATGTCAATCTAAGGTTTGGAGGGTTTGCAAGAGAATTATAATGAGAAAAAAGAGGATCTCATATAAGTATAGAATAATCAACAAAAGAACAAATGAAGAATCACACCAGGAAAAAAATAATAGAGCAAAAAAAATTAACTACAATGCACACAAGCTCATAAATTTTTCATTATCAATAGCATATATTTATACATGAGGAGAGGCCTGACATCTCCTACAATCTCTCAATAATTTCCTATATTCTCTCAATAATGAGTCCACAAATTTCTCATCAATCATCCACAAATCTCTCATCAATCATTCCACTAATCTCTCCTCAAATATCTCACTAAAATAACAACTTTAATTAATTTCAAATGAATAATTACTCCATAATTTCTCCCCCATAATGAACATTTGGAAATAGTCTAAGATCATCTCTAAATATGTAGAACTTTTCCTTAGATAGCGATTTGGTGAATATATCAAATACTTGTTCATCTGTTCTGCAATACTTAATCTTGATCATTCCTCGCTGAACCAAATCTCGAACAAAATGGCACTGAATATCAATATGCTAGGTCTTCTTATGAAAAGTTGGATTCTTGGTCATTTGAATAACACTTTGATTATCACATATCAATTGAGTGGGTTGCTCTTCTTCCTCATGTAGATCCTCTAGAATTCTTGATCCGGATTTAAACAAGAACGTAACAAATTACAGATATAACCATATATACAAAGATGCAGTAGAAATAACACTTCATTTCATTAATATTAAATACTGAAATATGCTCACAAACAAAATGGAAATAATGCTAGCTCGAGCGATGGTAGCTTATCTCTGAGAAGAGATGTGACAGATACATCCCTCTGAAGTATGTTACAATGAGGCTCAAAAGCCTATTTATTATTGAGAAAATGTGGAAAACCCTAAACATCCAAAAATCAAACCCTAGGAGATGAAGCACCAAAACTATGGGCCTCGTTTGGGTAAATTGGTACATCAACTCCCTAGGGTCATAAGTTTGGCATACGATCTCTATTTGGCTATCATAATACCCTGTTTTGAAGATGTCGAAGAGAAGACCAAAAAAAAAGTGGCAAGTTGGTGTAGGAAACTTTTGGTCTCTCCGTTTTCCCTAAAAATCATCGTTCAGGGCCTCAAAAGGGCTCCGGAAGTTCAAGAACTGAAAAACTGCCAAAAATAGTAAACTGTGCTATAATTAAGGAAACCGAAAAAATGAAAGAGATAGTGTTAGGGGTCCAAGTGGAATAGGTGAGTGGCCACAAATATCCACCTGGATAATTCCTCCCCCCTAAGGAAGCAATGGGCCCCATTGCATTGAGTGCCTACATGAGATGGGGAAACTTCTGCTGAACTTGGTCCCTGGTGAGCCACTTGCCTTGGTGAAGGAGTTGGCCAGCTTTGACAACCATATATAGTTGGATCTTCTATTGGTGAGTGTTCTTGATTAGTGTGTCCATGATCCGATTAGTGGTGGCCTATTCCATGCAGTCTGGGTTTAGCTCTGTTGGTGTGAGCTGTTCTACAACGACAGACGTGTTCAACAATGGTGGAAAGTATGGTTGACGACGGTCTACATCAAACACTGGGTACACACCAAGGAATAGTGGAATGCTAAGCTCAAAGGCATTGTCCCCTACAACCTTGGTGATGGTGTATGACCCATACCAGAGTGGGAAAAGCTTGCGGTGGGGTTCAGTGAGACGCTCCTTCTGCAAATGTAGCCAAACTTTGTCAACCACCTGGAACTTGTGCGACACCCGATGCTAATCATGGCGTTGTTTGTTCTTAGCATTGACTCTGTCCAATATATAATGGAACTGCTAGTGGATGTATTGGATGCGCTCATTGAAGCCTTTAGCCCTGTGAGCTTCGGACTCAACATGAGCCGAATCTGCCTGAGTAGCTACAAATGGTATGGCCACATCAATGGGACATAATGGCTGAAATCCAAACATTACCTGAAAGAGGTTGTGGCTCCTTGAGCTGTGGAGAGCTTTGTTGTAGCTGTATTGGACATAGGGGAGGCTTTCATCCCATGTGTATGGATGCTTAGAGTTGTACATGCGTAGAATGTGTACGATCATCCTATTGATAACCTCTATTTGGCCATCAGTTTGGGAATGGAAAGCGGTCGACTTAGTAAGTTTTGTATCCAGCATCGACCAGAGACTTGATCAAAATGCACTCAAGAATCTGCTATCCCAATCTGAGACAATGGATTATGGGATCCCAAAGTGTATCCAAACTTTTTCAAAGAAGATGTTAGTAGTGGCCTTTGTTGTGATACTCTTCTTGCATGCTGCCATGATGGCCATCTTAGAGAATCTATTGACGACCATGAAAACGAAATCATTGTCGTGCGTAGTAGAAGGAAGGCCAGACATGTAATCCATGGAGACAGATTTCCAAGGACGACTAGGAGTAGGTAGAGGAGTATAAAGGCCTTGCTTCTTGATGGTTGGTTTGGCAATGGCACAGGTGGTGTAGGATCTAATGTACTTCCCAACATCGTGACGAATCTTTGGCCAATAAAAATACTTCTGCAATACCACCATTGTTTTCTCTACTCCAAAATGTCCAGTAACCCGTCTGTAGTGCACCTCCCAAATCATCTAGGAACACTCGCTTGAAGGAACACAAATGTGTCCTAGGTGGCATAACAATGCATCCTGAAGGTGAAAACTTGGAACTTTCTTCCCTTCCAGGACTGTCTGGTATGTGCTGATAATTCTGGATCGCTCTTGTAAAGATAAGGCCACCCCAATGTCTCGTTCCCACAGGAGTCAAGCATAGTGATCAGTGCCATGAACGGTGATTGGTTGAGGCAATCAACGACATTATTGGTGCTGCCCTTCTTATACTTAATGTTCAAGTGCAACTATTGCAGCTGGGTGGATGATTTCTGATGGCGATCGTTATGCAACTTCCCTTGTGTATGTATGAATTGTAGAGGCCAGTGGTCTATGTGGATGACCGTTTCCTTCCTTAGAGTGTAATGCTTCCATTGACGACAGACCTGCAAAATGGAATACATTTCGTTGTCGTAAGTGGGGTACTTTCGGATTGTGTCTGAAAGTGTCTCACTATGGTAAGCCAACGAATGCCCATGCCGAGTAAGAACCTCACCAATAGCATAGTTAGAGGCATCTGTCTCAATCTCAAATGGTTGTTGCAGGTCTGATAATGTGAGCACTGGTGCAGAACATAGGCGATTCTTCAACTTGGAGAATGCTTGCTATTGGGTTTCAGAACAAAAAAAGTTTGCTTTTTCTCTGCCTTTGGTGACTTGACTTAAAAGTCAAGGGATATGAGAGAACCCAAACATGAACCTATGGTAGAAGTTGGCAAGACGAAAAAAGCCGCGGAGCTCCGTTAGAGTGGTTGGGGTTGGCCAATCCTGATGACTTGTATCTTAGATGGGTCCACATGTACACCCTGATCATCAATTATGTACCCTAGATATTGAACCTGGGTCAGACCAAAGGTGCATTTCTCCAAGTTAGCACACAACTTGTGTTTTCGCAGGGTTTGAAGGTCCGGTCGAATATGGTGGAGGTTCTCATCCCAATTCTGGCTGAAGATTAAGATGTCATCCAAATACACCACCATGAATGCATTGGTTAAGGGTCGCAATATGTCGTCAATTAGTCTAATGAAGATTGCAGGGGCGTTCGTCAATCTGAACGACATGACTAACCATTCGAAAATTCCCTCCTTGGATTTGAAGGTAGTCTTCCCCAGATCAGAGGGTTTGATAGGCGCTTGGTGATAACCTAACTTCAAGTCAATATTGATGAAATATTTGGCCCCTTTGAGCTGGTCAAGAAGGTCATCAATCCACGGGATTGGGTACCTATTCCGAACAATGATCTTGTTCAACACTCGGTAGTCAATACAGAGCCTCTAGGTCCCATCCTTCTTCTGTACCAATACAATTGGGCTCCCACAGGGTGATGCGATTGGCTTGATGTGCCCTTTCTACAATAGTTCCTGAATCTGCCTCCTGATCTCGTCGTTCTACAGAACATAGCATCGATAGATCGGCCCATTGGGCAGCGGTGCACCCAGGGTCAGATCGATGGAGTGCTTGACCTGACAGTGCAGATGTACCCTTGTATGTGAGGCAAAAATATCCATGTACTCCTCCACAACCTTGTCCATCTGTTTTTGTTGTTGTGCGGAGGACCCTGACTTGGAAGAAGTGGCCACAACCTTCTTCTTGCCCTGAGGGCAAATCATAAGGAAAAAAATTTCCTGGTCTGGGAAATTATCTTACTGCATTTCTTTGAAGTGATCAAAGAGATGGAAGTAGGCGGGGCTACATCTTGGTCCCTTCTGTGCCGTAGCATGGTCAACTTAATGTATTTATCTTCATAGCTCCTGATAGGGTAATATTGTTCCTTGATGGTGCCTCGGAAAGAATCCAAAGTGGGTGCGACTGAAAAACTGAGGGTTCACTCTCGTCCTTTGTTCATAGTAGGTTTCCCACGAGTCCTGGATCTGTGGGGCAACTTTGAGAAGTGCAAAAGTAATCTTTTTCCGATTGGAAAAGTCATGAACTGAAAAATATCCTTCCAACATACTTAACCATTTATCTAGGCGTCTGCATCTATTAGGCCTTCAAATATGGGAATATCGAAGTTAAATTGTACTTTAAAAGGAGTGGTGCCTCCAAAGTGGTTGCTGGATGAAGATGCATCGCCTGTGGGTAGACGTCGAAGGATATGGGAAAATTTATCGATTGCATCCCTCTGTCACTCGAGGGCTTCCTCAAGCAACATTTTGAAAGGATATCCTGCCCCCTTGTCTATATTTTCTTCCACCATGGGAGGTCATCAGGATTTGCAAGGCTGATATTGCAAAGGTTCAACCAGATCGAGTCCTAACTCCTTATATCCCGACCTCGTTGGGGTCATTCAAAGAAAAACAGAGAAAGAGTAGACTGCTCTGATACCACTGATCCAGATTTAAACAGGAATGCAATAAATTATAGATATAACCATAAATACAAAGATGCAATAGAAATAACACTTCATTTCATTAATATCAAATACTGAAATATGCTTACAAACATAATGGAAATAATATTAGCTCAGACGATGGTAGCTTATCTTTGAGAAGAGATGTGGTGGCTACATGCCTCTGAATTGTGTTACAATGAGGCTCAAAGGCCTATTTATTATTGAGAAACAATAGAAAACCCTAAACATCCAAAAACCTAACCCTAGGAGATGAAGCGCCAAAAATGTGGGCCCTGTTTGGGTAAATTGGTACATCAACTTCTTGGGGTCGTAACTCTGGCATACGATCTCCGTTTGGATATCATACTACCCCGTTTTGAAGATGTTGAAGAGACGGTTGTAAACAAACAACTAGGTCAATTTGAGGTGCTTTTGGTCTCAAAGTTTTCCCTAAAAATGTTGTTTGAGGCCTCAAAAAGGCTCCAAAAGTTCAAGACCCGAAACATTACCAAAAATAGTAAACTGTGCTATAATCAAGGAAAGAGAAAAACTGAAAGAGACAGTGTTGGGGGTCCAAGTGGAATAGGTGGGTGGCGACCAATATCCACATGGATCATTTCTCCCCCCTTAGGAAGCAATGGTCCCCATTGCGTTGAGTGCCTGTGTGAGATAGAGAAACTTCTGCTGAACTTGGTCCCTGGTGATCCACTTGCCTTAGTGAAGGAGTTTTCCAGCTTTGACAACCCAATATAGTTGGACCTTCTGTTGGCGAGTGTTCTTGATTTATGTGTCCATGATCCGATCAGTGGTGGCCTGTTCCATGCAGTCTGGGTTTAGTTCTATTGGTGTGACATGTTCTGCAACAATGAACGTGTCTAGCAATGGTGGAAAGTATGGCTTGAAGACGGTCTACATTAAACATTGGGTGCAGACCAAGGAATAATGAAAAGCTAAGATTGAAGGAATTATCCCATACAACCTTGGTGATGGTGTATGGCCCATATCGGAGCGGGCGAAGCTTGTAGGGGTGTCCAGCGAGACACTCCTTTTGCAAATGTAGCCAAACTTTGTCACCCACCTAGAAATTGTGTAACACCTGGTGCTGATCATGGCGTTGCTTGTACTTAGCATTGGCTCTGTCCAATATATCATGGACATGTTGGTGTATGTATTGGATGCACTCAATGATGCTGTTAGCCCTATTGACTTCGAACTAGACATGAGATGAATCTGCCTGAGTAGTTGCAAATGGTATGGCCACATCAATGGGACATAATGGCTGAAATCCCATCCCTACCTGAAAGGGGTTGTGGCCTTTTGAGTTGTGGAGAGCATTATTGTAGCTGTGTTGGACATAGGGGAGGCTTTAATCACATGTGCGTCGATGCTTCGAGTTGTACATGCGTAGGATGTGTATGATCACCCTGTTGACAACCTCTGTTTGGCAATCAGTTTGGGGATGGAAAGCTAGGGACTTAGTAAGTTTTTTATCCAGCACCGATCAGAGACTTGACCAAAATGCACTCAAGAATATACTATCCCAATCTGAGACAATGGACTATGGGATCCCAAAGTGCACCCACACTTTCTCAAAGAAGAGCTTAGCAGTGGCCTCTGCTGTGATACTATTCTTGCAGGCCACCATGATGGACATCTTAGAGAATCCGTCGACGACCACGAAAATGTAATCATTGTCGTGCTTAGTAGAAGGAAGGCCCGACATGTAATCCATGGAGACAGATTCCCAAGGACGACTAGGAGTCGGTAGAGGAGTATACAGGCCTTGCTTCTTGAGGGTTGGTTTGGCAATGGCACAAGTGATGTAGGATCTAATGTACTTCCCAACATCCTTACGAAGATTTGGCCAATAAAAATACTTCTGCAATACCATCACTGTTTTCTCTACTCCGAAATGTCCATCGACCTGACTGTAGTGTGCCTCCCAAATCATCTTGGCATGCTCGCTTGAAGGAACAAAGATGTGTCCTAGGTGGCATAACAATGCATCTTGAAGGTGAAAACTTGGAACTTGCTTCCATTCTAGGAGTGTCTGGTATGTGCTATTGAATTCTGGATCGCTCTTGTAAAGATGCGGCCACTCCTATGTCTCGTGCCCACAGGAGTCGAGCATAATGATCAGTGCTTTGACTGGTGGTCAAATGAGACAATCAATGATATTATTGGTGCTACCCTTCTTATACTTAATGTTCAAATGGAACCGTTGAAGGTAGGTGGAGCATTTATGATGGCGATCATTCTGCAACTTCCTTTGTGTCTTGATGAACTATATAGGTCGGTGGTCTGTGTGGGTGACTGCTTCATTTCCCAGAATGTAATGCTTCCATTGATGTCAGGCCTGCACAATGGAGTACATTTCTTTGTTGTAAGTGGGGTACGTTTGGACTACGTCTAAAAGTGTCTCACTGTGGTAAGCCACCGGATGCCCATACTGAGTAAGAACCGCACCAATAGCATAGTCAGAGGCATCTGTCTCAATATCAAATGGTTTTTGCAGGTCTGGTAATGTGAGCACTGGTGCAGAACATAGGCGATTCTTCAACTTAGAGAACACTTATTGTTGGGTTTCAGACCAATTTTTTTTTTCTTTTTCTCTGCCTTTGCTAACTTGACTTAAAGGCCAAGTGATACGAGAGAACCCAAACATGAACCTACGGTAGAAGTTGGCAAGACCCAAAAGCTGCGAAGCTTTGTTAGAGTGGTTGGGCCTGGGCAATCCCGAAAGACTTATATCTTGGATGGGTGCAGATGTACACCCTTCTCATCAATTATGTAACTTAGATATTGAACCTGGGTCAGGCCAAAGGTGCATTTCTCCAAGTTAGCACATATCTTGTGTTGTCGTAGGGGTTGAAGGACTTGTCGAATATGGTGGAGGTGCTCATGCCAACTCTGGCTTAAGATCAAGATTTCCTCCAAATAAACCACCATGAATGCATTGGTGAAGGGTCGCAAGATGTCGTCAATGAGTCTCATGAAGGTTGCAAGGGCGTTCATCAATCTGAACGACATGAACAACCATTCGAAAATACCCTCCTTGGATTTGAAGGCAGTCTTCCACACATCAGAGGGTTCGATAGGTACCTGGTGATAACCTGAATTCAAGTCAATCTTGCTGAAATATTTAGCCCCCCTGAGTTGGTCAAGAAGGCCATGGAATCAATGGGATTGGGTACCTATTCCAGACATTGATCTTGTTCAACGCTCGGAAGTCAATACAAAGCCTCTAGGTCCCATCCTTCTTCTGTATCAATACAATCGGGCTCCCACAGGGTGATGAGCTTGGCCTGATCTGCCCTTTCTACAATAGTTCCTGAATCTACCTCCTAATCTCATCATTCTCTAGAACAGAGCGCCAATAGATCAACCCATTGGGAAGTGGTGCACTTGGGGTTAGATTGATGGAGTGCTTGACCTGACAGTGTAGAGTTACCCCTGTAGGTTAGGAGAAAATATCCTTGTACTCCTCAACAGCCTTGTCCATTTGTTGCTTTTGTGTAGAGGAGTCCTGCCTAGAAGCCATGGCCACGACCTTCCTCTTGCCCCGAGGGTGAATCATAAGGAAAACAAATTTCTTGGTTTGGGAAATGATCTTACTACATTTCTTTGTAGTGATCAAAGAGATGGAAATAGGCGGGGCTACCTCCGGTATCCTGTACAAGTTGTTGGCCAAGGTAAAAATCATAGAGCAGGGTCTAGACTCATATACAACATGTCGCTTCCACAAGTATGGTTTCCCTGATAATACATCACAAACTTCAAGAGGAGAAACATCACATAGTACCCCAATCTGTGAAGGGATTGATGATGTAGGGAAGGTGACACTGTTGGCTGACGTGAAGATCTCGTCCTTGGTGAAGCCACCTGATGGTGTATGGTTGCAGTTGCGTTATAGTCTTTAGGCCCAGTCGCTTCATGATATCTTATAAAATGATGTTCTTTTGGCTCCTACTGTCGAAAATGAACTGCAACGGAGAACTATTCAGCCACATCTATGAGTGGAAGAGGTGTTCCCCATCCTATGGATCTTAAGGCTCAATCTTCTAGATCTTGGTGGTGGCCACGGTGGCACTGGGCTCTGCATAAATGATATGCTTCCCTTTGTCAATTCCCTTATCAGGTTCTAATCAGAGTCGGAACATGCGTCTGATTCAGAAGCCCTCATCTCAGCCACTAGTGACTGCTTGGCCTGAAAATCACTTGTATTGTGAGTGGAGCTCTTATGGAACTTGCACCATTTTCCTGTTTCCTTCTTTGTCTTCATGGTATCGTTCTTTGCTTGCAGCTTCGACTGGATTTCCTGGGTAGCCCTATTTTGGCTTGGTCCTTTGTTCTATGGTTTGGGGGCACCTTTTCCTTGCTTTAGATTCGCAGATCCAATGTCCCACTTCTTCTATTTAAACTTCTGCTCAATCTTGACAGCGTACTAGTAGGCTGCGACGAGAGAGAAAATGTCCAGGAACTCCATCTCATCTTGGACATACTTGTGTAGACAGCTACGGTACTCTATCACCAAATCCCACTAAGTATCCTTAATACCCAAATTCGTGCGAAGGGTATGGAAAATATTTGTGAACTCTGACACATCTTGGTCCCTTCCTTGCTGTAGCATGGTCCAGTTTATGTATTTATATTCATAGCTCCCGATAGGGTAAAATTGTTCCTTGATGGCGTCTCAAAATGAATCCCAAGTGGGTGTGGCTGAAAGCAACAAGGTTTCACTCTCGTCCTTTTGTTCATAGTAGGTTTCCCACTAGTCCTTGACGTGTGGGACGACTTTGAGAATTGAAAATATAATCTTTTCCAGATTGGAAAAGTCACGAACTGAAAAATATCCTTCCAACAAACAACCATTTATATACAACGTCCTCATCTATTAGGCCTTCAAATATGGGAATATCGAAGTTAACTTGTACCTTAAAAGGAGTGGTGCCTCCAGAGTGGCTGCTAGATGAAGATGCATCGCCTGAGGGTAGTCGTCGAAGGATCTGGGAAAAGTTATCCATCATTGCGTCCGTTTGTCGCTCGAGGGCTTCCTCAAGCAACATTTTGAAAGGATCTCCTGCCCCCTCGTCTTTCTTTTCTTCGGCCATGGGAGGTCGTCGGGATTTGCAAGGCTAATCTTGTAAAGGTTCAACCAGATCGAGCCGTAACTCCTTATATCCTGACCTCGTTGGGGACATGCAAAGAAAAATAGAGAAAGAGCAGACCGCTTTGATACCATTGATATGGATTTAAACAGGAACACAATGAATTATAGATATAACCATAAATACAAAGATGCAATAGAAATAACGCTTCTTTTCATTAATATCAAATACTAAAATATGCTTACAAACATAATGGAAATAATATTAGCTTGGGCGATGGTAGCTTATCTTTGAGAAGAGATGTGGCGGCTACATGCCTGTGAACTGTGTTACAATAAGGCTCAAAGGCCTATTTATTATTGAGAAAGAATGGAAAACCCTAAACATCCAAAAACCTATACCTAGGAGATGAAGCACCAAAAATGTGGGTCCCGTTTGGGTAAATTGGTACATCTGCTTTCTGGGGTCGTAACTTTGGTATATGGTCTCTGTTTGGCTATCATAATACCCGTTTTCAAAGATATCAAAGAGAAGGACCCGTTTTCGAAGATATCAAAGAGAAGGCCGAAAACGAACAAGTAGGTTGATTTGCAATGAGTTTGGTCACTCCGTTTTCCCTAAAAACGTTGTTTAGGACCTAAAAAAGGCTTCGGAAGTTCAAGACTCCAAAAATTGCCAAAAATAGTAAACTATGCTATAATTAAGGAAACTGAAAAACTCAAAGAGCCAGTGTTGGGGATCCAAGTGGAATAGGTGTGTGGCCACCAATATCCACCTGGATCATTCCTCACCCCTTAGGAAGCAATGGTCCCCATTTCATTGAGTGCCTGCATGAGATGGGGAAACTTCTACTGAACTTGGTCCCTAGTGAGCCACTTGCCTTGGTGAAGGAGTTTTCCAGCTTTGACAACCAGATATAGTTGGATATTCTGTTGGCGAGTGTTCTTGATCTATGTGTCCATGATCCAATTAATGGTGACCTCTTCCATGTAGTTTGGGTTTAGCTCTATTGGTGTAAGATGTTTCGCAACGACGAACGTCTCCAACAATGGTGGAAAGCATAGCCGAAGGCCGTTTACATTAAACACTGGGTGCAGACCAAGGAATAGTGGAATGCTAAGCTCGAAGGCATTGTCCTCTACAACCTTGGTGATGGTGTATAGCCCATATCAGAGCGGGTGAAGCTTGCGGTGGGGTCTAGCAAGATGCTCTTTCTGCAAATGTACCCAAACTTTGTCGCCCACCATGGCGCTGCTTGTACTTAGCATTGGCTCTGTCCAATATATCATGGACTTGTAGGTGGATGTATTGGATTCGCTCAATGAAGCTATTAGCCCTTTTGTCTTCGGACCGGACATGAGCCGAATCTGCTTGAGTAGTTGCAAATGGCATGGCCACATCAACTGGACATAGAGGTCAAAATCCCATCCCTACCTAAAAGGGGCTATAGCTCATTGAGCTGTGGAGAGCTCTGTTGTAGCTATGATGGACATAGGGGAGGCTTTCATCCCATGTGCATGGATGCTTCAAGTTGTACATGCGTAGAATGTGTACGATCATCCTGTTGACAACCTTTGTTTGGCCATCAGTTTGGGGATGGAAAGGCATGGAATTATTGAGTTTTGTATCCAGCATCGACCAGAGACTTGACCAAAATGTACTAAAGAATCTACTGTCTCAATCCAAGACAATGGACTATGGGGTCCCAAAATGTACCCAAACTTTCTCAAAGAAGATCTTAGCAGTGGCCTTTGTTGTGATACTCTTCTTGTAGGCTGCCATGATGGCCATCTTAGATAATCTGTTGATGACCACGAAAATGCAATCATTTCGATGCTTAGTAGAAGGAAGGCTCAACATGTAATATATGGAGACAAATTATCAAGGACGACTACGAGTTGGTAGAGGAGCATACAAGCCTTACTTCTTGAGGCTTGGTTTGGCAATAGCACAGGCAGTGCAGGATCTAATGTACTTCCCTACATCCTTACGATGATTTGGCCAATAAAAAACTTCTGCAATACCGCCACTATTTTCTCTACTTCGAAATGTCCAACAACCCGACTGTAGTGTGCCTCCAAAATCATCTTGGCATGCTCGCTTGAAGAAAAACAAATGTGTCCTAGGTGGCATAACAATTCATGCTGAAGGTGAAAACTTGGAACTTGCTTCCCTTCCAGGAGTGTCTTGTATGTGCTGCTGAATTCTGGATCGCTCTTGTAAAGATGCGGCCACCCCGATGTCTCATGCCCACACAAGTCGAGCATAGTGATCAACACCATGACCGGTGGTCAGATGAGGCAATCAACGACATTATTGGTGCTACCCTTCTTATACTTAATGTTCAAATGGAACTGTTGCAAGTAGGTGGAACATTTCTGATGGCGATCATTCTGCAACTTCCCTTGTGCCTGTATGAACTGTAGAGGTCGGTGGTCTATGTGGATGACTGTTTCCTTCCTTGGAATGTAATGCTCACATTGACGACGAACCTGCACAATGGAATACTTTTCTTTGTGATAACTGGGGTACTTTCAGACTGTGTCTGAAAGTGTCTCAATGTGTTAAGCCACCAGATGCCCATGATGAGTAAGAAATGCACCAATAGCATAGTCAGAGGCATCTGTCTCAATCTTAAATGGTTGTTACAGGTTTGGTAATGTGAGCATTGGTGCAGAACACAGGGGATTCTTCAACTCGGAGAATGCTTTGTTTTGGGTTTCAGACCAAAAAAACTTTGCTTTTGCTCTTCCTTTGCTGACTTGACTTAAAGGCCAAGTGATATGAGAGAACCCAAACATGAACCTATGGTAGAAGTTGGCAAGACCCAAAAAGCTGCAGAGCTCTGTTACAGTGGTTGGGGCTGTCCAATCCCGAATGAATTTTATCTTGGATGGGTCCACATGTACACCTTGCTCATCAATTAAATACCCTAGATATTGAACCTGGGCTAGGCCAAAGGTGCATTTATCCAAGTTATCACACAACTTGTGTTGTCGCAAGGTTTGAAGGACTGGTGCAGGTGCTCATGCCAACTCTGGCTAACGATCAAGATTTCATCGAAATAAACCACCATGAATGCATTGGTGAAGGGTCGCAAGATGTTGTCCATCAGTCTCATGAAGGTTGCAGGGGCATTTGTCAATCCGAACGACATGACCAACCATTTAAAATGCCCTCCTTGGATTTGAAGGCAGTCTTCCACACATCAAAGGGTTCGATAGGCACTTAGTGATAACTTGTCTTTAAGTCAATCTTGTTGAAATATTTGGCCCCCTTGATCTGGTCAAGAAGGTCATCAATCCACGAGATTATGTACCTATTCAAGAGAATGATCTTCTTCAACGCTCGGTAGTCAATACAGAGCCTCCAAGTCCCATTCTTCTTTTGTACCAATACAATCGGACTCCCACAGGGTGATGAGCTTGGCCTGATGTGATCTTTCTACAATAGCTCTTCAATCTGCCTCCTGATCTCATCACTCTCTAGAACATAGCGCTGATAGATCAACTAATTGGGCAGTGGCACACCCGAGGTCAGATCGATGGAGTGCTTGACCTGACATGTGGAGGTACCCATGTAGGTGAGGCGAAAATTTCCTTATATTCCTCCACAACCTTGTCCATATGTTTCTCTTATGCATAAGAAACCTACCTGGAAGTCGTGGCCACGACCTTCTTCTTTCCGCAAGGCCGAATCATAAGGAAAACAAATTTCCTGGTTTGGAAAATGATCATACCGCATTGCTTTGCAGTGATCAAAGAGATGGCGGTAGGTGGGGATACCTCTGGTATCTTGTACAACTTTTTGGCCAAGGTAATAATCACAGAGCGAGGTATAGACTCATATACAACATGTCGCTTCCAGAAGTATGGGAAATATGAACTGTAGAGGTCGGTGGTCTGTGTGGACGACCGTTTCCTTCCATAGAATGTAATGCTTCCTTTGACGACAGGCTTGCACAATGGAATACATTTCTTTGTCGTATGTGGGGTAATTTCCAACTGTGTTTGAAAGTGTCTCACTGTGGTAAGCCACCAGATGCCATGTTGAGTAAGAATCGAACCAATAGCATAGTCAGGGGCATCAGTCTCAATCTCAAATGATTGTTGTAGGTCTAGTAATGTGAGCACTGGGGTAGAACATAGGTGAGTGTTCTTGATCTATTTCCATGATCTGATCAGTGGTGGCTTGTTCCATGCAATCTAGGATTAGCTCCGTTGGTGTGAGATGTTCTGCAATGACGAACGTGTCCAACAATGATGGAAAATATGGCCGAACGCATTGTACATTAAACACTGGGTGCAAGCCAAGGAATGATGGAATGTTAAGCCCGAAGGCATTGCCCCCTACAACCTTGGTCATGGTGTATGGCCCATATCAGAGCGGGCTAAGCTTGTAGTAGGGTCCAACGAGAAACTCCTTCTGCAAATGTAGCCAAACTTTGTTGCCCACTTGGAACTTGTGTGACACTCGGTGCTGATCATGGCGCTGCTTGTACTTAGCATTGGCTCTGTCCAATATATCATGTACCTATTGGAGGATGTATTGGATGCACTTAATGAAGTTGTTAGCCCTATCGTCTTCGCACTGGAGATGAACCAAATCTACCTAAGTAGCTGCAAATGTTATGGCCACATCAATGGGACATAATGGCCGAAATCCCTGCACTACTTGAAAGGGGTTGTGGCCCGTTGAGCTTGGGAGAGCTTTGTTGTAGCTGTGATGGACATGTGGGAGGCTTTCATCCCATGTGCATGGATTCTTTGAGTTGTACATGCGTAGAATGTGTACGATCATCCCGTTGAAAACCTTTGTTTGGCCATTAGTTTGGGGATGGAAAGTCGTGGACTTAGTAAGTTTTGTATACAACATTGACTAGAGACTTGACCAAAATACACTCAAGAATCTACTATCCTGATTTGAGACAATGGATTGTGGGATACCAAAGTGTACCCACACTTTCTCAAAGAAGATCTTAGTAATGGCCTTTGCTGTGATACTCTTCTTGCAGGTTTCCATGATGGCCATCTTAGAGAATTTGTCGATGACCACAAGAATGCAATCGTTTCTGTGCTTAGTAGAAGGAAGGGCTGACATGTAATCCATGGAGACAGATTCCGAAGGATGACTAGGAGTAGGTAGAGGAGTATATGGGTCTTACTTCTTGATGGTTGGTTTGAAAATGGCGCAGGCGTTGCGAGATCTAGTGTACTTCCCAACATCCTAATGAGGCTTTGGCCAATAAAAATGCTTCTTCAATACCGCCACTATTTTCTCTACTCTGAAATTTCCAACGATCTGACTGTAGTGCGCCTCCCAAATCATCTTTGCACGTTTACTTGAAGGAACACAAATGTGTCCCAAGGGCATAAAAATGCAACCTGAAGGTGAAAAATTTGAACTTTCTTCCCTTTTAGGAGTGTGTGATATGTGCTGTCGAATTTTGGATCGCTCTTGTAAAGATGTAGCTACCCCGATCTCTCGTTCCTAGAGGAGTCGAGCACAGTGATCAACACCATGCCTAGTGGTTGGATGAGGAAATCAACGACATTATTGGTCTTGCCCTTCTTATACTTAATGTTCAAATGGAAATGTTGTAGGTAGGTGGACCAATTCTGATGGCGATTGTTCTGCAACTTCCCTTGTGTTTGTATGAACTGTAGAGTCAGTGGTATGTGTGGATGACTGTTTCCTTCCCTAGAATGTAATGCTTCCATTGACGGTAGGGATGCATAATGGAATAAATTTCTTTGTCATAAGTGGCATACTTTCGGATTGTGTCTGAAAGTGTCTCACTATGGTAAGGGACTAGATGCCCATGTTGAGTAAGAATCACACTAATAACATAGTCAGAGGCATTTGTCTCAATCTAGAATAGTTGTTGCAGGTTTGGTAATGTGAGCACTGGTGCAGAACATAGATGATTCTTCGACTCAGAGAAAGCTTGCTGTTCGTTTTCAGACTATTTTTTTTTTCTTTTTCTCTGCCTTTGGTGACTTGACTTAAAGGCCAAGTGATATGAGAGAACCCAAACACGAACCTATGGTAGAAGTTGGCAAGTCCCAAAAAGCTACGGAGCTCTGTTAGAGTGGTTGGGGTTGGTCAATCCCGAATGACTTGTATCTTGGATGGGTCCACATGTACACCGTGCTCATCAATTATGTACCCTAGATATTGAACCTTCTTCAGGCCAAAGGTGCATTTCTCCAAGTTAGCACACATATTGTGTTGTCGCAGGGTTTGAAGGACCTGTTGAATATGGTGGAGGTGCTCATCCCAACTCTGGCTGAAGATCAAGATGTCATCCAAATACACCACCACAAATACATTGGTGAAGGGTCACAAGGTGTCATCCATCAGTCTCATGAAGGTTGCAGGGGTGTTTGTCAATCCGAATGGCATGACCAACCATTCAAAAATGCCCTCCTTAGATTTGAAGGCAGTCTTCCACACATCAGAGGATTTGATAGGCACCTGGTAATAACCTGACTTCAAGTCAATCTTGTTGAAATATTTCCCCCCTTGAGCTGGTCAAGAAGGTCATCAATCCACAGGATTGGGTACCTATTCGAGAGAGTGATATTGTTCAACACTCAATAGTTAATACAGAGCCTCCAGGTCCCATCCTTCTTTTGTACCAATACAATTGGGCTCCCACAGGGTGATGAGCTTGGCTGATGTGCCCTTTCTACAATATTTCTTGAATTTGCCTCCTGATCTCATCGTTCTCCAGAATAGAGAGCCAATAGATCGACCCCTTGGGAAGCGGTGCACCTGGGGTCAGATCGATGGAGTGCTTGACCTGACAGTGCAGAGGTACCCCTGTTGAAAATATCCTTGTACTCCTCCACAACCATGTTCATTTGTTGCTGTTGTGCAGAGGATCTCTAATTGGAAGCAGTGGCCATGACCTCCTTGTTGCCCGGAGGGCGAATCATAAGGAAAACAAATTTCCTATTCTGGGAAATGATCTTACTGCATTGCTTTGCAGTGATCAAAGAGACGACGGTAGGTGGAGCTACCTTCGGTATCCTGTACAACTTGTGACCCAAGGTAATAATCATTGAGTGAGGTCTAGACTCATATACAACATGTCGCTTCCACAGGTATGGTTTCCCTAACAATACAAGACAAACTTCAAGAGGAGAAACATCACACATTACCTCATCCATGAAGGACTTGATGCTGTAGGGAAGGTAGCACTGCTGGTTGACACAAAGTTCTCATCCTTGGTGAAGCCACCCGATGGTGTACCACTGGATAGACATTAAAAAGACTTCCATTGGGCTTATGGAGTTGATCATATTCAGTAAGATATAACACTGCTCATGCATAGAAGTCAGGGCATGTAATGTTTAAATACTCAAAACATCATCTCATAGAAACCTCAGCTTACAAATACACATAGGAAGTCAGAGCAGCATAAGTGAATTCTGAGTGATTGTGTATTCATTCAACTGTAAAAACATAAAACATAAAACAAAACCACATATCTTGAGCATTTGAAACACCGTAAGAATCCTGAGAAGATAAGCAACAAATTATATTACTAAACTGGGTTTTTACACAAGCCAAAGCAATACTCTGTTTTTCAAAATATCCAACCCCTATTACATAGATGATTCAGATATATATAGAATGTGATTCTAACTACTTGGAGCTTCCTCCTCCATCATGAGGGGAGCTCGATGACTGCCACTAATGACACCTATCTGCTTTTAACAAACTATTTAATACAAAAACCACTAACTGAAGTTCTAAAGAGTTCTAATCTAATTATAACTCTAACTCTATCTCCTTCGTAGAATGATTCCTCCTTGCAGCTTTGACACCTGGTTTCCTTTTCATTTGGCTAAGATGGCATGAGATGAGCAATTAATGCCCCATGTTGGCTTTGGATATTGAAGGCTTTAATCTGCTCCGTGTTGGCTGAGAATATCCCTTACTTTTCGGTTCTGGTCCCCCATCACTTCGAATATGCAGCAACATGTACTTTAAGTCTCTTTAATAACCCAAAAACAATAGAACACCACCATGTTTCCTGATGAATTGGATGCTCCATCGATGGCCAAGTGTGCAAGCCAAAATTCCATGTATGCAATTAATTCAACACCTTATGACCGGCAATAAAGTGACTTTATAACCAAAACTTTACACTTGAGTCAAAACATTTCACCTTTTTAAAGGTACACGTGTCTTGATCTGAATGGCTGTGATAGTTTCATTTGGTCTCTTACATATCCTTCAGGTGTTTCCTTTAGAAAATTCCCGATCATCTTACCAAACTGTTTGTCCGCGTTTAAAATCAACACCTACAGCAGTTTCGTAGTGCGCTACGAAATTGCTGTGTAAATTAAAAAACACAGTCTTCCTTTCATTCAAACCAAACTCATAATTGTTTGCATTGAAGCAGATACGTTTTCAGTGTGATTCTCACTAATACAATTAACAACAATGAGCCTGAGATCTTTGTCTTGGTGCCTTAGAAGCTCTGGCTTTACCAACGCACTCATGGATAGAATCGCTGCATCCTGCATTATCTCAGAAGGTTACTGTTCCACCATAGATAACTAGTCCTCCACTTTCTAAAATTCCTGAACTGTACTTGAAACATTTGGCAGAGGCAACTAAAGTGGTTGCTGACAAATATCATAAATAATCTCATGGTTT
The DNA here is from genome assembly GCA_000404065.3 of Pinus taeda. NCBI lineage: Eukaryota > Viridiplantae > Streptophyta > Pinopsida > Pinales > Pinaceae > Pinus > Pinus taeda. The sequence goes on from APFE031606781.1 coordinate 195,481, forward strand.
GCCAACCATCTAAGTACACGGTACCAGTTTAAAAATATATTCCTTGGGCCATGCTGATAGAGAATAGGGAACTGCAAACATACTTCAGATGAAACCTCTTACTCAAAAATCCCCAAATATGTGACTGGAAGTGATGTCAAAATAATATTGAAAAGCAACATATACCAATCATCATATATGGGCTGTCTAGAGGAACTTGTATATGCTTCAAAATTGAAGAGTGTAAGCCCAAAAGATATATTTTTGTAAAAGAAATAGCAGATCATATGTGCAATCCTCTTATAACACCAATGTCCATGAACCACAAGCAAGCGCTCCAAAAATCGAAATTGTGTAGTAGAGAAATCCCTTGAAGATATTCCCTTTTTAACATTTCCACTTGCAGTTCAAAACTAGTGACTGAGATTGGATTATTTTAGCTTCAGCTGCTACGAAACTGTTGTTCTGCCTGAAAAACAGGTCTTGGAACAGAGCTCATAACTTCTCGCAGAAAACGTATTTAAAAAAACTGAAGGAGGCTTTTGTAAACCAATACATGCTGAACAAAAACCTCCTTTGGTTTTTTTGAAACACTACTCCAGCTGCCTAGAATCAATCCTTGAAAAATATGTGTAAAACAGGAAATTAAAAACTGCACCTACAACAATTTCGTAGCACAACTTTTAGTCACTCGTTTCTCCCAGCTCATAATCAATTTGAAGAAAATGAAAGAGGTTTTTCTAGTTCAGTATGTTAGGGATAAAAACCTCTTTCAATTTTCGAAAATATTCTTTAAGCTGCGCTAAATACCTCCTGGAAGTTGACTACTTAAAACAGAGAAATATGTCTGTAACAAACATCACCTACAGCAGTTTCGTAGCGCGCTACGAAACTGCTGTGTAATTTCAAAAACACAGCTTACATGCCAAATTCGACTGTCTTGAGATTTTTTATCTTGAAATGTCCTTCTCATCTGCCTTGATGTTCCCAATGGCTCTGAATGCAATTTCATCTAGCCACTCAATGCGTGGAATCTGCCCACATTCATACTTGTTGACTAGCTTCTCCAAGCGCTCAATTTCTCCTCGCCATTCCTTTGTACCACAGAGTCTCTTTGTTTGTGGCTACATCAATGAAGCTTTGTATTAGAAGGGAGGCCACAAACATGTCAGACAATTTTGTAAAAGCCAAAAAAGCAGTGAGGCTAGATAGTTTCCAGAAGGACCATAATATAGCGAATATAAGAGAGCATTGCCTTGACTGCAACTTCGATTGGAGCAGAGCAGAACTGTTTTCAGCTCTATCCTGAGGTCTAAGCATAGGTATATCCCGAACATTAATGGCACACCTCTTCCCAGTGGCCAACAGATAATTCAACCAGGAAAAAGTCAACCTGTTTATAAATCCTGAACTAGCATAACTTGTGAGGGTTCCAGAGTTCTGTTTTTGGGGGAAAAGTATTTTATCAGTTAACAGATTTTCGGGAATTAGATCAGAATTTTCTACCACTTCTCCCAGAGTTGTGCGCAACTGTCTCACCAAGGTGTGCTTGTTTTAAAATGATTACAGGCGCTACGAAATCACCAGAAACATGCTGCGCTGCGAAACTGCTGAAAAGGATTTATGTGCCTTTGTCAAACAATTGAACTGATGTGAACAATTTAGCACTTTTTCTTGAGTGATAACAGTCTTCATGGTGTTTTTCTTTACTTGTGGCTTCAGTGGGCTATCCTGGGTAGCCTTGTCTTGTCTTGGTCCTTTTTTCTGTGGTTTGGGGGTGCCTTTTTCCTTGCTTTGGATTCAATGATCCAAAGTCTTGCTTCTTCTATTTAAACTTCTGCTCAATCTTGACAGCATAACGGTATGCTGTGCCGAGCGAGGAAATGTATAGGAAATCCATCTCGTCCTGGATGTACTTGTGTAGATAGCCGCGGAACTTGAGCATCAAATGCCGCTCAGTATCCTTGATACTCAACTTCGTGCGAAGGGTAGAAAATATTTGTGAACTCCAACACATCTTGGTCCCTTCCCTGCCATAGCATGGTCCACTTTATGTATTTATCTTCATAGCTCCCAACAGGGTAATATTGTTCCTTGATGGCGTCTCAGAAAGAATTCCAAGTGGGTGTGGCTGAAAACAATGAGGGTTCACTCTCATCCTTTTGTTCACAGTAGGTTTCCCACTGGTCCTTGACGTGAGGGGAAACTTTGAGAAGTGCAAAAGTAATCTTTTCCCGATTGGAAAAGTCATGAACTAAAAAATATCCTTCCAACAGATTTAACCATTTATCTAGGACACCTGCATCTATCAGGCCTTCAAATATGAGAATATCAAAGTTAACTTGTACCTTAAAAGGAGTGGCATCTCCAAAGTGACTGCGGGATGAAGATGCATCACATGTGGCTAGCTGTCGCAGGATTTGGGCGAGGTTATCCATCATCGTGTCCCTCTTTCGCTCGAGGGCTTCCTCGAGCAAAATTTGAAAAGGATGTCTTGCCCCCTCATATTTCTTTTCTTCCACCATAGGAGGTCGTCGAGATTTGTGAGGCTAATCTTGCAAAGGTTCAACCAGATCGAGCCCTAACTCCTTATATCCCGACCTCGTTGAGGACATGCAAAGAAAAATAGAGAAATAACAGACTGCTATGATACCACTCATTCAGATTTAAACAAGAACGCAACAAATTACAGATATAACCATCAATACAAAGATGCTGTAGAAATAACACTTCATTTCATTAATATCAAATACTGAAATATTCTTACAAACAGATTGGAAATAAGACTAGCTTGGGCGATGGTAACTTATCTTTGAGAATAGATGTCGTAGATACATGCCTCTAAACTATGTTAAAATGAGGTTTAGAGTCCTATTTATTATTGGGAAACAATTGAAAAACCTAAAAATAAAAAAAACCTAAACCTAGGAGATGAAGCACCAAAACCGTGGGTCTCGTTTTGGTAAATTGCTACATCAACTTCCCAAAGGTCAAAACTTTGGCATACAATCTCTGTTTGCCTATCATAATACCCCATTTCGAAGATGTCGAAGAGAAGGTTGAGAAAAAATAAGCAAGCTAATTTGGGAAGCTTTTAGTCTCTCATTGTTCCCTAAAAACATCGTTTAGGGCCTCACAAAGGCTCCAGAATTTCAGGACCCGAAAAACTGGCAAAAATAGTAAACTGTGCTATAATTAAGGAAACCGAAAAAATGAAAGAGATAGTGTTTGGGGTCCAAGTGGAATAGGTGGGTGGCCACCAATATCCACCTGGATCATTCCTCCCCCCTTAGGAAGCAATGGTCCCCATTGCATTGAGTGCCTGCATGAGATGGAGAAACTTCTGGTGAACTTGGTCCTTGTGAGCTACTTGCCTTGGTGAAGGAGTTGGACAGCTTTGACAAGCCGATATAGTTGGATATTATGTTAGCGAGTGTTCTTGATCTGTGTGTCCATGATCCTATAAGTGGTGGTCTGTTCCATGCAGTCTAGGTTTGGCTCTGTTGATATGAGTTTTCTACAACGACGGACATGTCCAATAATGGTGGAAAGTATGGCCAAAGTTGGTCTACATTAAACACTGGGTGTAGGCCAAGGAACGGTGGAATGCTAAGCTTTAAGGAATTTCCCCTACAACCTTGGTGATGGTGTATGGCCCATATCAGAGCGGGCGAATCTTGCGGTGGGATCCAGTAAGATGCTCCTTTTGCAAATGTAGCCAAACGTTGTCCCCCACCTGGAACTTGTGTGACACCCGATGCTGATCATGACGTTGGTTGTACTTAGCATTGGCTCTGTCCAATATATCACAGACCTAATGGAGGATTTATTGGATGCACTCAATGAAGCTGTTAGCCCTGTCGGCTTCAGACTGGACATGAGCCAAATCTACCTGATTAGCTGCAAATGGTATGGCTACATTAATGGGACATAATGGCTGAAATACCAGCCCTATCTGAAAGGGGCTATGGCCCGTTTAGGTGTGGAGAGCTTTGTTGTAGTTGTGTTGGACATAGGGGAGGCTTTCATCCCATGTGTGTGGATGCTTTGAGTTGTACATGCGTATAATGTGTAAGATCATCCTGTTGAAAACCTCTGTTTGGCCATCTATTTGGGGATGGAAAGCCGTGGAATTAGTAAGTTTGTATCTAACATCAACCAGAGACTTGACCAAAATGCACTCAAGAATCTGATGTCCCGATCTAAGAGAATGGACTGTTGGATCCCAAAGTGTACCCACACTTTCTCAAAGAAGAGCTTAGCAGTGGCCTTTACTGTGATACTCTTCTTGTAGGCTGCCATAATGGCCATCTTAGAGAATCTGTCGATGACCACAAAAACACAATCATTGCCATGCTTAGTAGAAGGAAGGCCCGACATGTAATCCATGGAGACAGATTCCCAATGACGACTAGGAGTAGGTAGAGGAGTATGCAAGCCTTGCTTCTTGATTGTTGGTTTGGCAATGTCGCAGGTAGTGCAGGATCTAATGTACTTCCCAAAATCGTGACGAAGCTTTGGCCAATAAAAATACTTTTGCAATACTGCCACTTTTTTCTCTACTCCGAAATGGCCAACAACCCAACTATAGTGCACCTCCCAAATCATCTTGGCACACTTGCTTGAAGCAACGCAAATGTGTCCCAGGTGGCATCCTGAAGGTGAAAACTTGGAACTTTGTTCCCTTCTAGGAGTGTCTGGTATGTGCTACTGAATTTTGGATCACTCTTGTAAAGATGTGGCCACCCCAATGTCTCGTGCCCACATGAGTCAAGCAGAGTGATCAATACCATGACCTATGGTCGGCTGAGGTAATCAACAAATTTATTGGTGCTGCCCTTCTTATTCTTAATGTTCAAATGGAACTGTTGTAGGTAGGTGGAGCATTTCTGATGGCGATCGTTCTGTAAATTCCCTTATGTCTGTATGAACTGTAGAGGTCGGTGGTCTGTGTGGATGATCATTTCCTTCCCCAATATGTAATGTTTCCATTGATGATAGATCTGCACAATGGAATACATTTATTTGTCATAAGTGGTGTACTTTCATATTGTGTCTAAAAGTGTCTCATTGTGGTAAGCCACCAGATGCCCATGCTGAGTAAGAACCGCACCAATAGCATAGTTAGAGGCATCTGTTTAAATCTCAAATGGTCGTTGCTGGACTGGTAATGTGAGCACTGGAGCATAACATAGGCGATTCTTCAACTCGAAGAACGCTTCCTTTTGGGTTTTAGACCAATTTTTTTTTCTTTTGCTCTGCCTTTGGTGACTAGAATTAAACGCCAAGTGATATGAGAGATCCCAAACACAAACCTATGGTAGAATTCGGTAAGACCCAAAAAACTGCAGAGCTCTTTTAGAGTGGTTCGGGCTGGCCAATCCCGAATGACCTTTATCTTGGATGGGTCCACATGTACACCCTCCTCATCAATTATGTACCCTATATATTGAACTTGGGTCAGGCCAAAGGTGCATTTCTCCAAGTTAGCACACATCTTGTGTTGTCACAGGGTTTGAAGGATCTATCGAATATGGTGGAGGTGCTCATCCAAACTCTCGCTGAAGATCAAGATGTCATCCAAATACACTACCGTGAATGCATTGGTGATGGGTCGCAAGATGTCATCCATCAATCTCATGAAGGTTGCAGGGGAATTCGTCAATCCGAACGACATGACCAACCATTCGAAAATGGCCTCCTTGGATTTTAAGGCAGTCTTCCACACATCAGAGAGTTTGATAGGCACCTGGTGATAACCTGACTTGAACTCAATATTTTTGAAATATTTGGCCCCCTTGAGCTGGTCAAGAAGGTTATCAATCTACGGGATTAGGTACATATTCTGGACAATGATCTTGTTCAATGCTCGGTAGTCAATACAGAACCTCTAGGTCCCATCCTTCTTATGTACCAATACAATTGGGCTCCCATTGGGTGACGAGCTTGGCCTAATGTTCCATTTCTACAATAGTTCCTGAATCCAAGTCCTGATCTCATCGTTCTCTAGAATAGAGAGCCGATAGATCGTCCCATTGGGCAGCCGTGTACCTGGGGTTAGATCGATGGAGTGCTTGACCTAATAGTACATAGGTAACCCTGTAGGTGGGGCGAAAATATCCTTGTACTCCTCCACAACATTGTCCATCTGTTGTTGTTGTGCAGAGGAGCCCTGCCTGGAAGTCGTGGCCACGACCTTCTTCTTTCCTCGAGGGAGAATCATAAGGAAAACAAATTTCCTATTTTGGAAATGATCTTACTGCATTTCTTTGCAGTGATCAAAGAGATGGCGGTAGGAGGGGCTACCTCCGGTATACTGTACAACTTGTTGGCCAAGTAAATAATAATAGAGCGAGGTCTAGACTCATATACAACATCTTGCTTCCAAAGGTATGGTTTCCCTAAAAATACATCACAAACTTCAAGAGGAGAAACATCACATAGTACCTCATCTGTGAAGGGCTTGATGTTGTAGGGAAGGAAACACTGCTGGCTGACGCGAATATCTCTCCTTGGTGAATCCACCAAATGGTGTACGACTGCAGATTTGCTGCAGTTTTTAGGCCCATCCGCTTCACAAACTCCGCTGAAATGAGGTTCTTTTGGCTCCCACTATCGACAATGAATTGCAGCAGAGAACCCTTCACCCCATCTATGAGTAGAAGAGGCGTTCCCCCTCCTTTGGATCGTCAAGTTCAATCTTCTGGATCTTGGTGGTGGCCATGGTAGCACTAGGCTCCACATCAATGATTTTCTTCCTTTTGTCAGTTCCCTTATCGATTTTTACTTCAGAGTCGGAACATGTGTTTGATTCAGAAGCCTTCAGCTCAGCCACTAGTGACTACTTGGCCCGACACCCACTTGTATTGTGAGTGGAGCTCTTATGGAACTCACACCATTTTCCCTTGTCCTTCTTTTTCTTCATGGTGTTGTTCTTTGCTTGCGGCTTTGTCGGGCTGTATTAGGTAGCCCTGCCTTGGCTTGGTCCTTTGTTATGTTGTTTGGGGACGCCTTTTCCTTGCTTTGGATTTGCAGATCCAAAGTCCTGCTTCTTCTGTTTAAACTTTTGCTCAATCTTGACAGCGTTTCGGTATTCTGTACCGAGCGAGGAAATGCCTAGGAACTCCATCTCATCCTAGATGTATTTGTGTAGACATCCGTGGTACTTGAGCACCAAATTTCGCTCAATATCCTTGATACCCAGGTTCGTGCGAAGGGTATGGAAAATATATGTGAATTTCAGCACATCTTGGTCCCTTCCCTACCGTAGCGTGGTCCACTTTATATATTTATCTTTATAGCTCTCGACAGGGTAATATTGTTCCTTGATGACGTCTCAGAAAGAATCCCAAGTGGGTGCGGCTGAAAACAACGAGGTTTCACTCTTGTCCTTTTGTTCATAGATTGAGAAATGCAAAAGTAATATTTTCCCAATGGGAAAAGTCATGAACTGAAAAATATCCTTCCGACAGACTTAACCATTTATCTATGACATATGTATCTATCAGGCCTTCAAATATGGGAATATCGAAGTTAAATTATACCTTAAAAGGACTGGCGTCTCCAGAGTGACTGCTGGATGAAGATGTATTTCCTGTGGGTAGCCATCGAAGGATCTGGGCAAAGTTATCCATCATCGCGTCCCTATGTTGCTCGAGGGCTTCCTCGAGCAACATTTTGAAAGGATCTCTTGCTCGCTCATCTTTCTTTTCTTCCACCATAGGAGGCCATCGGGATTTGCGAGGCTGATCTTTCAAAGGTTCAACCAAATCGAGCCCTAACTCCTTATATACCGACCTTGTTGGGGACGTGCAAAGAAAAACAAAGAAATAGAAGACTACTCTGACACCACTGATCCAAATTTAAACAGGAACAAAACAAACTATAGATATAACCATAAATACAAAGATGCAGTAGAAATAACACTTCGTTTCATTAATATAAAATACTGAAATATGCTTACAAAAAGAATGGAAATAATACTAGCTCGGGAGATGGTAGCTTATCTCTGAGAATATATGTGGTAGATACATGCCTCAAAACTGTGTTACAATGAGGCTCAAAGGCCTATCTATTATTGAGAAATAATGGAAAACCCTAAACATCAAAAAACCTAACCCTGGAGATGAAGCTCCAAAACTGTGGGCCTTGTTTGGCTAAATTGGTACATCAACTTCCCAGAGTCGTTTGGCTAACCGGATGTATTGGATGTGTTCAATGAAGCTGTTAGCCCTCTCAGCTTCAGACTAGACATGAGCCGAATTTGCCTAAGTAGCTGCAAATGCTATGGCCACATTAATGAGACATAATGGCTGAAATCCCATCCCTACCTGAAAGGGGTTGTGGCCCGTTTCGCTGTGGAGAGCTCCGTTGTAGCTATGTTGGACATAGGGGAGGCTTTTATCCCATGTGCATGGAAGCTTCGAGTTGTACATGCGTAGAATGTGTACAATCATCCTGTTGACAACTTCTATTTGGCCATCAGTTTAGGGATGGAATGCCTGTTGGGTGCTAAAAGGTGTCTTTTAAAAATCCTAATTGCCTCACATTAATTATCAACCTGGGTAAGTTTTTATATTCCAAGAGTGTACACAATTTGTGCAAGCTATAAATCCAGAGAGTAATGCTTTAAAATAAGTTACTAAATTCAATACAAGAGTAAACGGATGCAATCATAAATCTCAAGCTTGTAACTTCAAGGAAATTAACCTATTCAAGCATCAGAACTAAATATTAATCTAAACCAAACTCAATCTTAATCAAGAGATTCTAATTGCAATTACATCAACCGAGTGTACCGTAGCAATAACATAGCTATTTCAACTGAATATAACTACTGCATAGAAATAAAGCATTTAATCTAATCAATAACACTTTGTCTTTTTAATGAACAAGAAATAATTCTCATCTAATGATTAATTCACTCCACAACATAAATAAATGTAATCAGTTAGAATTGTGCATTAATGAAATGAATACCGGAAATCCGAATTAATGAAAGTAGATCAAATACAAAGCTATAAAGCAGAATAAACTTGTAGGAAACAGAAAAGTATAAAACAAGGAACATCAGTAACATTCGCCAGGGACCGGGCCCTAGCCACCAACGAATACTGCTTAGCTACTTCAGAATATCCAAATGAACAACAACGCAAGTTATATATTAATCATCAAATTCACTTGTCATTACAACACGGTGTCATTCTTCAGAATCACACTTTGAATATTAAAATTATAGCTGAAGTAAACGGTGAAAAAGTTCTCTCCCCATATTATCCTCCATCTTACCCCCCTCTCTGTGATCTCTGTTTTCATTTAAATAAATAGAGAGCAAAGAGGAGTTACAACAAATCTGATTACAAAATGATTTCCATTACAAATTTGGATATTACAAAACAAATTAATCAACAAGATCATATCTGAAATATCTTTCCATCAACATTCAACAAGAAAAAGTCAAATTTGGTATTGCAACTGGAAGAATTTGGAAAATGGCCACAACAACAAATCTGAGAAAATCGTCTTCGAAGAACCTTCCATTTCTCTTAATACAGACCGAATTTCGGAAAACTTCTCATTGCAAAACTAATTCGGTCCGTTCTGGACAAAACACATGTTTTGGATTTTCCAGATTCTCATTCATTTGTCCGAAACATCCAATGCAAAACCATCACTTCTTATTCCAACGAATTTCCGAGTTGGAATATTTCATTGTGAGTTTGAGATCAAATTTTCAATTTGGAAAAGGTCTTGGAGGCTAAAATCATGAGTGATGTTACAACAAATCCATTAGTAAACCATCATTGGTAAAATCATGCATAATAATCATCAATTTATTAAAAATAAAGGATAAGAAATAATATTTGTCCATGTGAGCATAAATAATTATAAAATGGAATTGTATGATAAATTATGATAAATGACGTGATAAAGAATGATAGAAATGGGTGAAATAGGCATCAAAAAGTGATAATAATAGCGACAAATTAGCGGCCCAACATACCCCCAAACTGAATATGTTGCATGTCATCATGCAACCCCAAAGCCGCTATATTAACCAAAGTATAAGAAATTTTCATCCCAAGTCATGAAAGTGATGGAACAAATGTGTTCTTCCTCAAATAATGAATATTCAATTTTAGCAATGTTGATAAAGGCGTAATATTTTCACATTGACTTTCAACCATATGTATATGAAGTTGCAACAAAATATGATATAAGTAATGACAAACTTCATTAACCAAAAAACTACAAATCAGATCGTTTTGATGCATGGATCATGAGATATAAGCAAAATGGATGTAGGTGACAATGCATGATTTCTAAAATTTTACAAACTAATTTAACTTGAAATTTTATGGGTTTGTGTATTTTAATGATACCTCTTTGCTGTCCAAAAATCACAAGAATTTAGTTCATAGTTTTAAAGGTATGCACAAATCAATTTCTGCACTGTATAAAAATGAAATTGTATGCCTTAAATGAGAAAGAAAGTATAAAACATCCGTCATGTGTAGCAATCCTCCCCCAAACTGGAGAATTAGCATGCCCTCATGAAATACTAGAAAAGGAATTGAGGTGGTTGCTACAATTGTGGTTGAAATCTTGCTTGGTGTAAAACAACATGGAATAAAAGAGGTTTGGAGATGAATAAGGAGATTGGTGGATAATGGCATGATCATAATAAATAAGTGAATGAAAGTAACACTCCCCCAAACTAAAAGCTTCTATGTCTCTAAAAAATGGGAAGTGGTAAAGATGTGGAATGAATGATGATAAATAATTTTCAATGGATTTTCATGAAATTCTCCTAAACTTTTAAAAAATCAGAAGCTTATGCTATTTTACCTCAAGTTTTACCTCTGGAAAAATGTGGAATGACATGTATGGACTGGTATTTGTTGAAGCTGATGTTGGCTAAGATGATTCTGAAAGTGATGCAAAAGGTGGAAGCCATGCAAGCACATCATGTCTGTGATTTGCTCGAGCCTCTTCTGTTAGTTGGAATAGTGTGGACTTGCTGCAAATAGAGTTTTCCCCCATACTTGCTGTTCTCCTGTAAACGATTCACTAATCTGTATGAAATTTTCTTGAATCCACAGTTTTAGTTTTGAACAGCAACAGATAAGCCACATGCAAACATTTCAATAAGGAAAAACCTTTGTAGAGATGCTATAATAATATTTTGTCAAATCGGCAAGTTATGGCGGAGTTCGGTAATTATTGCACATGCTATTCCATAATGCGTATCTTCCCCCCTCAAATCAGAAAAGGGCGTCTATGACCATAAAGCATAGGAAAAAGGGAAAGGACATTGAGGATTCATAAATGCAGCAGGAAAATCAATCAAAGCAACATAAATATAGCAAAAGCAATCAGAGCAGTACAGGTCAAAAGATGTGAAATGCCTGTAAAATAAAATAGGGATTTAGATCATTATGTAAATAAATATTTACCTTAGGAATAAAAATATGATGAAAGCATGACCAATGATAAATGTTAATGACTGGCGGTAAAGCGATTGGACAATAATGATATAATGCATATAAAGATATAGTTTACCATGCATGTTGGCTAATTGAATTAGAAGTACTATTCAAATGGTAAATTATCCTTTAGAAATGAATCGATAGGGGGTAATAGATAGAGAGTATTTGGCAGTGTAACATAGTACTTCAATACCACAAGCAGAGCCACTGTTGCCAGCAGGCGTTCATAGCCTCGACAGGGTTGCTTTTTAACCCAAAAATGAGCAAGAGTCCTCCATTTAGTATGTAGATGGTTTTCTGTTTTTTATAAAGAGACCACTATGCTGGCATAGTAACTAGATAATCGTAGTGCCATTCACTAGGATATAACAAAATGATCAAGCTGGCTCGTGATGAGACCCCCTGTCCTTCTGACGATTTTAACCATCAATAAGGTCATTACCTTGGTGTGGTGGCCATAATGGAATGTCACCTGTTACACCCTTATGATCATGGTAGGCTGGCTTGTGATGAGACCCCCTATCCTCTTTAAGACTATGCTTGTTACATTTTCATATTTTTATATTTTAATGCTTTTATTGTAAAGAGAGGGAGGCTCATTTACTCCTGAAGAGTCAGAGATGGCATAAGAAGTAAAAAAAATGCCAATGAAAGTTATGCTTTTCCCCCCATATCATCATGTAAAAGGGATTTATCCTTTTGAAAGTGTAAAAGATAGACTAGCTTGGTATTAGAATAATAAATCATTTTATGATGTGTCCAAAGAGAAGATATTCAACCAGTCATTATATAGGTGCACCATATTAGCTTCGGAATATAGATGACCATCAAAAGGTTTATAAGTCATAATGATATTAATATTATTGTTTTTCTTTAACTTAGGCACAAATCCAACCAAATGGTTTTTTTTTTTCAAAACATAAAAGAGAAAGAAAAATGACAAAATGACTGGAGATGAAACAATATAGAGATATCAAAGTTATTCCTACAAAAACGCAGAAAATGTTGTTCAATCGTTTGAACAACAAAAATAAAACATGCAAAAGTGTTGTTCAAAAAACACAAAACTGCACAGGAAGCAAAAATGCTATTCCAAAGATGGAAAAATAGCTGTTCAAAAGTGGGAACAACAAAACACACTAAGAGAAAAATGTGTTGTTCAAAAGTTTGCACATCAAACAACAAAAAGTGTTGTTCCAAAGTTGGAACAACAACTGTTGAAAAGTTGGAACAATAGCTGTTCAAAATCTTGAACAATGACTCACAAAAAGTGCTGTTCCAAAGTTGGAACAATAAACACGTAAAAGTGTTGTTCCAAAGTTGGAACAACGAACACGCAAAAAGTGTTGTTCCAAAGTTGGAACAACAAAAACGCAAAAAGTGTTATTCCAAAGTTGGAACAATAAAAACATAAAAAGCGTTGTTCCAAAGCGGGAACAACAAAAAAAATTCAAAAAGTGATGTTCCAAAGTGAGAACAACAAAAACAAAAAAGTGCTATTCTAAAGTGGGAACACTAAAAACAAAAAAGTGCTGTTCCACAGTTAGAACAACAAACACGCAAAAAGTGCTATTCCAAAGTTGGAACAACAAAAATGCAAGAAGTGCTATTTCAAAGTTGGAACAACAAAAACACAAAAAGTGCTATTCCAAAGTGGGAACAAAAAAAAAAATGTAAAAAGTGTTGTTCCAAAGTGGGAACAACAAAAATGAAAAAGTGTTGTTCCAAAGTGGAAACAACAAAAACAAAAAAGTGTTGTTCTATAGTGGGAACAACAAAAATGAAAAAATGCTGTTCCAAAGTGGAAACAACAAAAACGAAAAAGTGTTGTTCCTAAGTGGAAACAACAAAAACGAAAAAGTGATGTTCCAAAGTGGGAACAAAAAAAAAAAAAGTGCTATTCCATAGTGGGAACAACAAAAATGAAAAAGCATTGTTCCAAAGTGGGAACATCAAAAATGAAAAAGAGCTGTTCCGAAGTGGGAATAACAAAAACGAAAAAAGTATTGTTCCGAAGTAGGAACAACAAAAACGAAAAAAGTGCCATTCCAAACTGGGAACAACAAAAACGAAAAAGTGCTGTTCCGAAGTGGGAACAACAAAAACGAAAAAGTGTTGTTCCAAAGTGGGTATAATAAAAAATGAAAAAATGTTGTTCCAAAGTCGGAACAACAAAAACGAAAAAACGCTGTTTCGAAGTGGGAACAACAAAAGCGAAAACAAAAAAATGATGTTCCGAAGTGGGAACAACAAAAACAAAAAAGCGCTGTTCTGAATTGGGAACAACAAAAATGAAAAAGCACTGTTCCAAAGTGGGAACAACAAAAACGAAAAAGTGTTATTCCAAAGTGGGAACAAAAAAACAATAAGTGTTGTTCCGAAGTGGGAACAACAAAAATGAAAAATTGTTGTTTCGAAGTGGGAACAACAAAAACAAAAAAACGCTGTTCCAAAGTGGGAACAACAAAAACGAAAAAGTGCTGTTTCGAAGTGGGAACAAAAAAAAAGAAATATTGCTATTCCAAAGTGGGAACAACAAAAACGAAAAAGCATTGTTCCGAAGTGGGAACAACAAAAACAAAACAATGTTGTTCCAAAGTGAGAACAACAAAAATAAAAAAATGTTGTTCCGAAGTGGGAACAACAAAAATGAAAAATGCTGTTCCAAAGTGGGAACAACAAAATCGAAAATGTCAGTGTTCCACGGAGACTCCCCCCCCAGGGGTCTAGTTTCCTCGCTACCCCACGCCTCGGGGACTTGGGGACGAGTAGGGGTTGTTTCCCCATGCTCCCAAAAATGAGGGTACTCAGGGGGACGTTCCAGGGGGTCGTTTCCCTTTCCTGAGGGGCGTTTACAAAAAGGGGGATGAGGGCGGTCGTGAGGGGACGAGGGGGGATGAGAACACGTTTTAAAACAAAACAAAAATTTAATTAACTTAAAACTAACCTTTAATTATTTAATAGGCTCTTAACACTTAAGCGTAGGGTTTTGGAATGAGTTTCATTGTTTCAAACTTCAGTTTTATGTTATAGAGCCGCAAGATGAGACCTCACACCCGCATACGCACAACTGAGACCTCACACGCATAGCTGAGACCTCACACCCGTCACTCCACTCGAACTCAAAACTCCTCCCGTCGAGCATCCTACGAGTAGCATTGCAGCAGTTGCCAGTCCATGTCCACAGACCTTTTTCCTTTGTCGAGCAGTAGTTGCCACTGGCCAGTCCACTAGCGAGCAACAATTTCCAAAATTGAAACTTCCAGACTCTAGTCCAGCATTGTTCCAGTGAGCAGCGAGTAGCGGATTGCTACAGGTAAGTAAAAATTTGTTAGTAATTTTAATTTTTATTTTATTTTTAATTTTTTTTTTGAATCTGCGTTATCTGTAATTGCGTGTTTTTTTTTTTTTTTTTTTTTTGTTTTTTTTTTTTGAATTTACTATATATATTGTATATACTGTATACTATAACACTGTTCAGTGTTTCAGTTTTTCAATTTTTGTGGTCTGGTATGGTGTAATGTTTATTATGTTTTTCTAATGCAGAATGCGTAATGATATATATTTTTTTAATTTGTAATGGCAGAGGAGTTCTGCTTAACCCGTATTTTATTATTTTATTTCTTCAATTGGATTTGTTGCTTCAAGTTTGTCAAACTTGTCAGTTGGATGAGTCTAATCATTAATGTATTTGATTTCTAAAAAGAATAAATTACAAACTTCAGTTTCACTGTTTTAAATTTTTTAGGCTGCGTTTTTTTTTTTCATTTTATGTTTTGAGTCTTCACTGTGTTTTAAAAAAAATAATTGAGATGGTTTTTGTAAATTTTAATTTTTTAAAACTTCTTATAATTTTTTACTGTATTAATTTCTATTTTTTTCTTGTAAATTAAAAAAAAAAATCAGTATTCAAGAATCAAAACTTCAATGTGTGTGGCATGTGCTGTATTTGTAATGTTTCTAATTTTTTTTTTTTTTTTCATTACAGGTTTGTGACCTACAGGCTGCAACTTACATTTTGATTTGTCATTCAACTTACAACTTACAAAGTTACAACTATGAGTCAAAGTCAAACTTCCTCTGGGAACAGTGAGAACAGTGACAGTAGCTACACTGGTAGTGAGCCACATGATGCACAAGAAGAAGTTGAAAGCGGTCACAAGGGGCCAAGATACCAAAATAGGCATGGTGTAGATTCTGGAGGCCCACCAGGAGAGTTGGAAAAATTTGCAAAGGGGACATTTAATCCTCTAAAACCACTTCTAATCTATACAACTAGACTGCCGAAAAAGAATCCAAACGTTGGTAGTGGCTCACGTGATTGGGTCTACAATATTTGTGGGCATCACTTTGTTGGCAGCTATACCGGGGTGAAGCAACACATTTTGACTATTACAAGTAAAGGAGTCAATATGTGTCCATCAAAGAAATCAAATTCAACTCAAAAAGAGCACCTTTGGAGGCTAGAAAGGGCAGCCATTGGAAAAGGATTGTTTTCTAGTAGACATGTTGATCCATCCACAAATATTCCTCCATCCAGTGCTTCATCAAAAAAGACAAAGGTTTCTACTGGTGCATCTCATTATTCTGTAATGGGTGGTACTGGTACAGTGTTTAGGATGTACAACATTCTAGATCGAGATGACACAGATGATACAATTGGAAAATTTCTTTTTGCCAATGGAATTCCCTTCCATGTTGTTCGTTCTCCTTATTACAAGGAAATGGTCTAAGCAATTGCAAAATAAGGGCCTTCATATGTACCACCCAGAGAACATAAACTATGAACAAAATTTTTGGATAGATAAGTGTCCAAAATAATGTGCAGAAAGAGAGAATGAGACAAACATGGTTGAGGTTTGGTTGCTCTATTGTTATGGATGGATGGATTGACATCCAAAAATGCCCACTAATCAACATCATAGTGACATCTTCAGAAGGTCCATTCTTTCTTAAAGCTGTTGACTGTTGTGGAAAGCACAAGGATGCATCTTTCCATTTTGAGCTTCGTAGAGAAGCTATAAAGGATGTTGGACCTGATAGTGTGGTGCAAGTTGTGACATATGCAACAACAATTTGTAGATCAACTAGGTTATTGATTCAAAACAGGTATCAACACATTATTTGGACTCCTTGTTGTGTGCATGCATTCAATAATGCACTGAAGGATATTGGCAAGATTCAGTGGATATCAGACTTGGTGTGAGTGGTAAGAGATGTGCAGATGTTTATCTGCAACCAGCACACCTTCTTGGTTATGTACAAGGCTCACACAAGGAAGGAATTCCTCAAGCCTACTGATACTAGATATGCTAGCTATTTTCTCTTATTGGAGAGGATGATAGAGGTAAAAACACCTCTACAATCCTTGGTTGTGAGTTCAGAGTGGGGAAGGTGGTCAGAATCAAAGACAGACACTAGGAAGAAGGTCAGACTTCAGGTGTTGGATAATGATTGGTGGGCCTATTGTTCTTATTTGGTGTCATTCTTGGGCCCTATTTTGGAGGTCATTTGTTACATTGATTCAGATGCTCCTAGTCTTGGAGAAATCTATGAGACCTTTGATAGCATGTTGGGTCGTGTGAAAGTAGCCATTCAGTAGAGGGAGCCCTCATTAGAGTTCTATACTTCCCAGATTCGACCCATCATTCATCGTAGAACACACCTTTGCACATGGCAATATATGCATTAAACCCAAAATGGTATGTTGAGAGACCTGGGAGGGTGCCTCCTATTGATGATATAGAGGTAAATAAAGGCTTCCTACATGAAATTGCAAAGATGTACAGTGATGAGGAGGGGTCAAAATTTCAAAGACAGTTTGTTTAGTTTGCATCTATTAATGACTCCTTCAACACAAGTGGTGCTCGTGCAGATCACATAGATCTAGCCCAAGTTGACCCAATTGGTTGGTGGAAGATGCATGGGGATGATGCTCTAGAGCTCAAAAATCTAGCTATGCGTTTGTGTCTCATATTGCTAGTTCCTCTGCAACAGAGAGGAATTGGTCCACATACAGCTTCATCCACTCTATCAAGAGGAATAAGCTTACCTCTAGAAGAGCGGAGAAGTTAGTTGCTGTGAACAATGCTCTACATCTTGAGCATAGGAAGACACCTGAGTATTTGAAGGGACCAACAACACGATGGGATGTTGATCCAGAGGATGATGCACAAGTAGATATGGAGGAGAGACTTGATGAGAGATAGATGGGGTTGGTTGATGTGCCACTTAGCATGTTTGAGAATGCTAGTGATTCAGATTTAAATGGTGATATGGTTGATCCTAATTTATTCATGCGACAGCTGGATGCAGAGACTAGCGGGGCATTACCTTGGGGAATTACCTTGAGGCATATTTTGCATTATGCTCATTTATCTTTTGATATGTTGATGTTCTTATCATTTATGTTATTCCGACTCTATAAAATTTTGACTCTTGATGTATCAGACTTAACTTTAATCTTTTATAATTCTATAAAATTTGGACACTTGATGTATCATGTATCAAACTTGACTTTTATGTATGATTATAAATTAGAATTTTAAATTTATATGATATTAGATAATGATATTCATATCAATGATCATGCTTTGCAACTTTTCAATTCAAACCCAATTGTCATAGTGGACTCAATTAATAAATTATATTTTATATTTATAAGTTTTTAAGACCCTGACACTCCCCCACGTTTCCTAAAAAATGGTGGGGAGCTTTTGCATAGGCTGCTCCCGCGCCCCCTCACTCCCTCGCCCCCTCATCCTGGAACCTTGGTGGAACATTGGAAAATGTGCTGTTCCGAAGTGGGAACAGCCAAAACGAAAAAGTGTTGTTCCAAAGTGGGAACAACAAAATCGAAAAAAAAGTGTTGTTCCAAAGTTGGAACAACAGATAAACATAGAAAAGTGTTGTTCCAAATTTGGAACAACAAAAACGCAGAAAAATGTTGTTCCACAAAAACACAAAAAGTGTTGTTCCAAAGTTGGAACAACGGACAAACAAAGAAAGTGTTGTTCCATTGCCAACGGAGCGGAAACTACAACTTTGAAGGAAGAAACACCTGAAACACAAAAATATAAGAGAAATAAGAAAAGAAACAACACTTTATTTAAAAACAGTAAATAAATAAATAAATAAAGTTACAATAGCTATGATGTTATTTCATAAGGGAATATCAAATTGTCAATAGAAAAAAAACGATCTCTTGGAAAATGGTTTGGCAGTAGCGACATGAATTTTCAAATGGAAATAAATTCTCTATTTCTTTTGTTATGAATCCATTAAGTAATTAATTGGATGAAATACCCTTGTTTAAAATTTCTTTCAAGAATCGCTCGTTTATAAATTGACCTACTTTATTCTCTTAGGACCTACAAAAAAACGAGTGTCTACCTGCAATAAAACATGAAATCATGGAGAAAGAAAGGTGATCAGGCTCCCCTAATCCAAGAATTATGGAAAAAAATAACAAGTAGTTACTCTGTAAGACAAATCCACGGAGAAAATAACAAAGTAAAATTAATTTATTACCTGCGGGAGAGCAGTGACAAATCATGCTAACTTGCAATGTTTTAATCATAACTTCTTTGTTTTTCGTCCGATTTGAGTGATTCCAAAGTCAAATGAAAGCGAATTCAAAAGGATATTATGATATAAATGATTTTTAAAAATTCCATGATATGATATGTCAATTTTACTTAGAATGACTTGCATAACATAGTCATTTTCGATTTCCCATCTTAGACCAACAAAGGATATTTTAAGCATACCTTTTTCGTTTGATGATAGATTGAGTTGATTCAAATGGGAAATGAAAGTAGATTCATTTATTTATATCCAATAGAAACATGTTTTTAATACAAGAAGAATTGATGGGTCAAATACTTTAATGAACAACTGGAAAAACAAAGTTTTAAGAGTGCTGATTTAGGATAGGCAGTCAGTATTTGGGTCATAACTTTCTCATATGATATCAAAATCGAGTGATTCAAATTCCCTTGTAAAATAGATTCATAGAGGAATATACCATAGAAACAGGTTTTAAAAATATAGTTATTTAGGCCTCCAAAAACTATTTGTCCCAACTGTGTTCTTGAGCTGCCTACTAGATGCCCTATCAATGTTTTGGCTATAACTCTTTTATTTCAAATCCAAATGGAGTGTTTAAAATTGGGTTGGGAAGTAGAAATCAAGGGATACTTATGATAGAAATATATTTTTAAAATATTCACTTTTGGTCCCTCAAAACATGACTTTCCCGACTGTGTTTTCATAATTTTCATCAAGCCCACAAACCAAAAAAATATGATATTAATTTTTTTTCCAAATTGGTAATAAAATTAATATGAGTGTTTGTAGGCCCATGGGGCTTTGGATTGAGAGTGAATGGGTGCACTGTTAAGGCACTCCTTGCGATAGGTCACTGGCTTAAATCCCCCGTGGGTGCTATCGAAAAAAGAATATAAGTGTTTGTAGAACTGTTATTTTCAATATAATACATCTACATACACAAATAAATTAAAATATTTATCACCGATGTTGATTTTCATAGCATGTTGCAACAAAAACAACTATTTTTACATAACAATAAAAAAATGTATTTATTTATGTTCTTATTTATCTTATTTCCTACACTAACCTACTCTGCTTTGAAAAATGAATATGCTTACGTATAAGAGTACTTCCAGTCGAACCATTTTCGAAATAAGGCCTCAAGTATGTACATACCAAAATTTGAAAAATGCATGCTAATAAATAGTAGGGTATGAGAAGCCAACTTCCCTTGAAAAGATGGTGTCAAACATTGTTGAAGTATAGAGCAATGCTGCAAGAAAATGATGGAGTGAAACCAATCTTCAATATATCCTTTACTTTCTTGATTTCCCATAGCCATCATATCATGAAGTTCTTGAGTTTTTAAAACAGCTTGTTGATGCAGACTAGACGAAACCTCATTTTCTTCCATAACTTCTACAATTTTTGGATTTGAAACATTCCCAATCTCAATATAAGTTTTCTGCAATGGTGCATGTGAGATAAAATGAGTGGGAAGGATAGGTAAATTTTGCAGTTCAACGCTGTAAGCATGTTGTATTGGTTTATTATGATGAGGGTGTGGAATGAGTTGAGCAGGAAATCGTGTAGGGCATGGAACATTTTGATGATGTGGTTGATTGGGTTGTGTGGATGATTTTGATAGACAAGCAAGATGTTGTGGAAGAGCTAGTGAAGAATATGGATGATGTGTTTATGCTACAACATGAGGGAGAGTAGTCATGCAATCATAAGATGAACAATGTCAAATTTGTAGACAAGATTGGTGGGGGTTATATTGAGATTGACATGACTGCCCTAACACACGAATATTCCATAATGGATTATGCAAGTAAGAAAATGGAGAGGAAGTGTTTTGAACTATACATGCAGGCCATGATTACCATGGTTTTGACCTTTTTGTAGCTTCCCCATCTCTTTGATATGATGCTTTCATCCTAGATAAGGAAGAGTGAGTATTTATGGGATGCTCCTTTTGGCAATGAGCGAAAAACACTTCTTAAATTTCTTGATTTTACTGAACCTGCAAAACATCCAATTTGAAATTTAGAGAGCTAATAAAATCAATTTTTAAATGTTCAAATAAATAATTGATTTCAACCCCTATATCTCCTGTTCTTGTAGTAGATTTGGAAAAGAAAGAAGAAACTTCTTTAGAATTCTTACCAGCCTTAAAGATTCCTCTTGAATACCTTATTCATAATTCACAAACATCATCATATGATAATTGAAAAACATCACCTTTTCCCATTAGATTTAAGAGTTCTAAAAATTCATCTTTGATTCCTTTAAGAATGAGTGTTTTTAAGATCTCTTTTTTCAAATGCTTATGCTTTGATTTTTGAAGGTTGTAATGAAATCGCTCTACATAGTCCTCCAAGCTTTCATCTCCCCCTTGTATCATATTGAAAATATCTTCATCGGCTTTGCAATAGTCTTGGTATTTCTTCAAGAATATGTTCTTCGTGTCCTCCCATGTTTGGATGCAGTTCCCACCAAGGCTCATGAACCATCGGAGAGCTGCTCCTTTTAGAGTAAGAGGAAACACTTTCAACCTTTGATCATTAGTACAATAATTGTATCCTCTACAAAATACTTCAAACTCAAATAAAAATGTATTTGGGTCTTCGTTTGCTAAACCATGAAGATTTGGTAGATAAGATGGGGCAATTATGTGCATTTGTGTCACTCCTAGATATTTGATAGGAAATGCAAAAGTAGAAATGTCAGCCATTCTTACCATAATAGAAGATGTTCTTCATGTGTTTCTTTGAGGCTCCTCCTTCAAATGTTCTTGTCAATTGGTTAGTGAAATGGGTGGTGCTTACATCACCACTTAAGTGAAATCATGAGATTTGTTGTTGTTTTTTTTTTGGTCAGTAAGTACCCACCAGGGATTTGAACCAATGATCTATCGTAAGGAGTGCCTTAACAGTGCACCCATTCACTGTCAATCCAAAGCCTCATGGGCATGAGATTTGTTTTTCAAAATTTCTACCTTTTTTTTTTCTTAGTCATTCACATAGAAATTCAAATATTTATTTCTACTTTAATTCCTATGCAATTTTTCTAAAAAGTAGGTGAGCGAGAAAGCACTTTACTTACTCGTATGCAGGTTCTTACATTCCATTTTTATTACCCAGTTCTTTCCTAGCAAACAAACATCAAACTTTTATTTCTACTTCAATTTCTACGCAATTGCGCTGAAAAGCGGGCGAGGGAGCAAGCACTTTACTTACTCGTACGCAGGTTCTTACTTTCCGTTTTTAATACCCAATTCTTTCCCAACAATAAATATCAAACATACATCACTTCTGTGAAATAACAACACTCTCCCCCGAAACGATGCCAAAATGTTGGGTGCTAAAAGGTGTCTTTTAAAACTCCTAATTGCCTCACATTAATTATCAACCTGGGTAAGTCTTTTTATTCCAAGAGTGTACACAATATGTGAAAGCTATAAATCCAGAGAGTAATGCTTTAAAATAAGTTATTAAATTCAATACAAGAGTAAACAGATGCAATCATAAATCTCAAGCTTGTAACTTCAAGAAAATTAACCTATTGAAGAATCAAAACTAAATCTTAATCTAAACCAAACTCAATCTTAATCTAAACCAAACTCAATCTTAATCAAGAGATTCTAATTGCAATTACATCAACTGAGTGCACCGTAGTAATAACAGAGCTCTTTCAGCTGAATCTAAACTACTGCATAGAAATAAAGCATCTAATCTAATCAATAACACTATGTATTTTTAATGAACAAGAAATAATTCTCATCTAATGATTAATTCACTCCACAACATAAATAAATGAAATCAATTAGAATTGCGCATTAATGAAATGAATACCAGAAATCTGAATTAACGAAAGTAAATCAACTGCAAATCTCTAAACAGAATAAACTTGCAGGAAACAGAAAAGTATAAAACAAGGAACAATAGTAAGATCCGCCAGAGATTGGGCCCTGGCCACCAGTGAATACTGCTTAGCTACTTCTCATTACAATACAACGTCGTTCTTCAGAATCACACTTAGTCTATTAAAATTACAACTGAAGTAAACGGTGAAAAAGTTCTCTCCCCATATTATCGTCCATTTTACCCCCTCTCTATGATCTCTGTTTTCATTTAGATACACAGAGAGCAAAGAGGAGTTACAGAAAATCTGATTACAAAATGATTTCCATTAAAAATTTGGATTTTACAAAACAAATTGATCAACAATATCATATTTGGAATATCTTTCCATAAACATTCAACAGGAACAAGTTGAATTTGGTATTGCAATTGGAAGAATTTGGAAAACGGTTGCAACATCAAATATGAGAAAACCGTCTCCAAAGAACCTTCCCTTTCTCTTAATACAGACTGAATTTTGGAAAACTAATTATTGCAAAACAAACTTGGTCTGTTTTGGACAAAACCCATGTTTCGGATTTTCCAGATTCTCCTTCATTTGTCCGAAACTTCCAATGAAAAACTGTCGCTTCTTATTTCAACGAATTTCTGAGTTGGAATATTTAATTGTGAGTTGGAGATCAAATTTGCAATCTGGAAAAGATCTTGGAGGCTAAAATCATGAGTGATGTTACAACAAATCCATTAGTAAACCATCATTTTTAAAATCATGCATAATAATCATCAATTTATTAAAAATAAAGGAAAAGACATAATATTTATCTATGAGAGCATAAATAACTATAAAATGGAATTGTGTGATAAATTATGATAAATGACGTGATAAATAATGATAGAAATGGTTGAAATAGGCGTCAGAAAGTGGTAATAATAATGACAAATTATCGGCCCAACAACACCTTGGACTTAGTAAGTTTTATATCCAGCATCGACCAGATACTTGACCAAAATGCACTCTAGAATATGCTATCCCAATCTGAGACAATGGACTGTGGGATCCCAAAGTGTACCCACACTTTTTCAAAGAAGAGCTTAGCAGTGGCCTCTGCTGTGATACTCTTCTTGCAAGTTTCCATGATGACCATCTTAGAGAATCTGTCGACATCCACGAGAACACAATCGTTGCTGTGCTTAGTAGAAGGAAGGGCTGACATGTAATCCATGGAGATAGATTCCCAAGGACGACTAAGAGTAGGTAGACGAGTATACATGCCTTGCTTCCTGATGCTTGGTTTGGCAATGATGTAGGCGGTGCAAGATCTAATGTACTTCCAAACATCCTAAAGAAGCTTTGGCCAATAAAAATACTTCCGTAATACTGCCATTGTTTTCTCTACTCTGAAATGTCTAGTGACTTGACTGTAGTGAGCATCCCAAATCATCTTGGCATGCTTGCCTGAAGGAACATAGATGTGTCCTAGGTGGCATAACAATGCATCCAGAAGGTGAAAACTTGGAACTTGCTTCCCTTCAAGGAGTGTCTGGTATGGGATGCTGAATTCTGGATCGCTCTTGTCAAGATGTGTCCACTCAGACGTCTCGTGCCCATAGGAGTCAAGCACAGTTACCAGTGCCATGATCGGTGGTAAGCTGAGCAATCAATGACATGATTGGTGCTGCCCTTCTTATACTTAATGTTCAAATGGAACTGTTGCAGGTAGGTGGACCATTTCTGATGGCGCTCGTTCTGTAACTTCCCTTGTGTCTGTATGAACTATAGAGGTTGGTGGTCTGTGTGGATGATGTTTCCTTCCCTAGAATGTAATGCTTCCATTGATGGTCGCCCTGCACAAAGGAATACATTTCATTGTCATAAGTGGCGTACTTCTGGACTATGTCTGAAAGTGTCTCACTGTGGTAAGTGATCGGATGCCCATGCTGAGTAAGAACTACACCAATAGCATAGTTAGAGGGATCTGTCTCAATCTCAAATGGTTGTTGCAGGTCTAGTAATGTGAGCACTGGTGCAAAACATAGGCGATTCTTCAACTTAGAGAATGCTTGTTTTTGGGTTTCAGACCATTATTTTTTTTTTCTCTACCTTTGGTGACTTGACTTAAAGGCCAAGTGATATGAGAGAACCCAAAGACGAACCTACAGTAGGAGTTAGAAAGACCCAAAAGGCTGCAGAGCTCTGTTAGAGTGGTTGGGGCTGGGCAATCCTGAATGACTTGTATCTTGGATGGGTCCACATGTACACCTTGCTCATTGATTATGTACCCTAGATATTGAACCTTGGTAAGGACAAAGGTGCATTTCTCCAAGTTAGCACACATCTTGTGTTGTCACAGGGTTTGTAGGACCTATGGAATATGGTGGAGGTGCTCATCCCAACTCCGACTGAAGGTCAACATGTCATCCAAATACACCACCACGAATGCATTGGTGAAATGTCACAAGATGTCATCCATTAGTCTCATGAAGGTTACAGGGGTGTTCGTAATCTGAATGGTATGACCAGACATTTGAAAATGCCCTCCTTGGATTTGAAGGCAATCTTCCACACATTAGAGGGTTTGATATGCACCTGGTGATAACCTGACTTCAAGTAAATCTTGATGAAATATTTGGCCCCTTTGAGCTAGTCAAGAATGACATCAATCCACAGGATTGGGTATGTATTCTAGACAACGATCTTGTTCAATGTTTGGTAGTCAATACAGAGCCTTCAGGTTCCATCCTTCTTCTGTACCAATAAAATAGGGCTCCCACAGGGTGATTAGCTTGGCCTGATGTTCCCTTTTTGGAATAGTTCCTGAATCTTCCTCATGATCTCATCATTCTCTAGAACAGAGCACCGATATATAGGACCATTGGGAAGTGACGCACCCTGGGTCAGATCGATGGAGTGCTTGACCTAATAGTGCAGAGGTTCCCCTATAGGTGGGGCGAAAATATGCTTGTACTCCTCCACAACCTTGTCCATCTGTTGCTGTTGTGCAGAGGAACCTTCCTGGAAGAGGTGGCCACAACCTTATTTTTGCCTTGAGGGTGAATCATAACTATTTTTGTATTTTTTATTTTTGTTTTATGCGAAATGATCTTACTACATTTCTTTGCAGTGATCAAAGAGATGGCGGTAGGCGGGACTACCTCCGATATCCCGTACAACTTGTTGGCCAAGGTAATAATCACAGAGTGAGGTCCAGACTCATATACAACATGTCGCTTCCACAAGTATGGTTTCCCTAACAATACATCACAAACTTCAAGAGGAGCAACATCACACAATACCTTATCTGTGAAGGGCTTGATGCTATAGGGAAGGCGACACTGCTGGTTGACACGAAGATCTTGTCCTTGGTGAGGCTGCCCAATGGTATATGGCTGTGGATGTGTTGTAGTCTTTAGGCCTAGCTGCTTCATGACCTCTACTGAAATGAGGTTCTTTTGGCTCCCGCTGTCGACAATGAACTACAGAGGAGAACCCTTCAACCACATCTGTGAATGGAAGAGGTGTTCCCCCTCCTCTGGCTCTTCACGATTAATCTTCTAGATCTTTGTGGTGACCACGGTGGCACTGGTCTCTGCATCAATGATCTGTTTCCCTTTTTCAGTTCCCTTATCGAGTTCTGATTCAGAGTTAGAACATGTGTCTGATTCATAAACCTTTAGCTTGGCCACTAGTGACTGCTTGGCCCGACACTCACTTGTATTGTGAGTGGAGCTCTTATGGAAATCACACCATTTTCCTATGTTCTTCTTTGTCTTCGTTGTTTTTCTTTGCTTGTGGCTTTGGCAGGCTGTCCTGGGTAGCCACGCCTTGGATTGGTCCTTTGTTATATGGTTTTGGGGTGCCTTTTCCTTGCTTTGGATTCACAAATTCAAAGTCCCACTTCTTCTATTTAAATTTCTTCTCAATCTTGATAGTGTACCGGTATGCTGTGCTGCGTGAGGAAATGTACAGAAACTCCAACTCATCTTGGATGTACTTGTGTAGACAACCACAATACTTGAGCACCAAATGCTACTCAGTATGCTTGATACCCAGCTTCGTGCGAAGGGTATGGAAAATATTTGTGAAATTTGACACATCTTGGTCCCTTCCCTGCCATAACATGTTCCACTTTATGTATTTATCTTCATAGCTCTCGACAGGGTAATATTGTTCCTTGATGGCGTCTCAGAAATAATCCCAAGTGGGTGTGGCTAAAAACAACGAGGGTTCACTCTCGTCCTTTTGTTCATAGTAGGTTTCCCACTTGTCCTTGACGTGTGGGACGACTTTGAGAAGTGCATAAGTAATCTTTTCCCGATTGGAAAAGTCATGAACTGAAAAATATCCTTCCAATGACCTTAACCATTTATCTACAACATCTGCATCTATCAGGCCTTCAAATATGGGAATATCGAAGTTAACTTGTACCTTATAAAGAGTGGCACCTCTAGAGTGGCTGCTAGATGAAGATGCATCGCCTGTGGGTAATCGTCGAAGGATCTGGGCAAAGTTATCCATCATCGCATCCATCTATCGCTCGAGGGCTTCCTCGAGCAAAATTTTTAAAGGATCTCTTGCCCCCTCGTCTTTCTTTTCTTCCTCCATGGGAGGTCATCAGGATTTGTGACACTGATCTTGCAAAGGGTCAACTAGATCGAGCCCTAAATCCTTATATTCCAACCTCATTGGGGACATGCAAAGAAAAACAAAGAAAAAGCAGACTACTCTGATACCATTGATCCAGATTTAAATAGGAATGAAACAAATTACAGATATAACCATAAATACAAAGATGTAGTAGAAATAACACTTCATTTCATTAATATCAAATACTAAAATATGCTTACAAACATAATGGAAATAAGACTAGCTCGGGCAATGGTAGCTTATCTCTGAGAAGAGATGTGGCGGCTACATGCCTCTAAACTATGTTACAATGAGGCTCAAAGGCCTATTTATTATTGAGAAACAATGGAAAATTCTAAACATCCAAAAACCTAACCCTAGTTGATGAAACACCAGCATTGTGGGCCCCGTTTGGGTAAATTGGTACATCAACTTCCTGGGGTTGTAACTTTGGCATATGATCTTCGTTCAACTATCATAATACCTTGTTTCGAAGATGTCAAAGAGAAGGCCAAAAACAATTAGGCATGTCAATTTGGCATGTATTTGGTGTCTCTGTTTTCCCTAAAAGAGCCGTTTAGGGCCTCAAAAAGGCTCCGGAAGTTCAGGACCTGAAAAACTGCCAAAAATATTAAACTGTGGTATAATTGAGGAAATTGAAAAAATGAAAGAGATAGTGTTGGGGGTCCAAGTGGAATAGGTGGGTGGCCACCAATATCCACTTGGATCATTCCTCCCCCCTTAGGAAGCAATGGTCCTCATTGCATTGAGTGCTTGCATGAGATGGGGAAACTTCTGCTTAACTTGGTCCTTGATGAGCCACTTGCCTTGGTGAAGGCATTGTCCAGCTTTGACAACCCGATATAGTTGGATCTTATGTTGGAAAGTGTTCTTGATCTATGTGTCCATGATCCGATTATTGGTGGCCTGTTCCATTCAGTATAGGTTTAGCTTTGTTGGTGTGAGCTGTTCTGGAATGGTGGAAAGTATGGCCGAAGGCGGTTTACATTAAACAGTGGGTGCAGAGCAAGGAATAGTGGAATGCTAAGCTTGAAGGCATTCCCCCCTACAACCTTGGTGACAGTGTATGGCCCATATAAGAGCGGGTGAAGCTTGCTGTGGGGTCCAAAGAGACGCTCCTTCTACAAATGTAGCCAAACTTTGTTGCCCAACTGGAACTTGTGTGACACCCGGTGTTGATCATGGCATTGCTTGTACTTAGCATTGGCTTTGTCCAATATATCATGGACATGTTGGTGGATGTATTAGATGTGCTCAATGAAGCTGTTATACCTGTTGGCTTCGGACTAGACATGAGCCGAATCTGCCTGAGTAGCTGCAAATGGTATGGCCACATCAATGGGACATAATGGCATAAATACTAGCCCTACCTGAAAGGAGATGTGGCCCGTTGAGCTGTGGAGAGCTCTGTTGTAGCTGTACTGGACATAGGGGAGGATTTCATCCCATGTGCGTGGATGCTTCAAGTTGTACATGCGTAGAATGTGTACAATCATCATGTTGACAACCTTTTTTTTGCCATCAGTTTGGGGATGGAAAGTCGTGGAGTTAGTAAGTTTTGTATCCAACATGACTAGAGACTTGACCAAAATACACTCAAGAATTTGCTGTCCCGATCTGAGACAATGGACTGCAGGATCCCAAAGTGTACCCACACTTTCGCAAAGAAGAGCTTAGTAGCGGCATCTGCTGTGATAGTCTTCTTGTAGGTCGCCATGATGGTCATCTTAGAGAATTTGTCGATGACCATGAAAACGAAATCATTTTCGTGCTTAGTAGAAGGAAGGCTCGACAAGTAATCCATGGAGACAGATTCCCAAGGATGACTAGGAGTAAGTAGAGGAGTATACATGCCTTGCTTCTTGATGGTTGGTTTGGCAATGGCATATGAGGTGTAGGATCTAATGTACTTCCCAACATCTTGACGAAGCTTTTGCCAATAAAAATACTTCGGCAATACCACCACTATTTTCTCTACTCCGAAATGTCAAGCAACCCGACTATAGTGCGCCTCCCAAATCATCTTGGAACACTCCCTTGAAGGAACACATATGTGTTCCAAGAGTCATAACAATGCATCCTGAAGGTGAAAACTTGGAACTTTCTTCCCTTCCAGAAGTGTCTGGTATGTGTTTCTGAATTCTGGATCGCTCTTGTAAAGATGCAGCCACCCCAATGCCTCGTTCCCATAGGAGTAGAGCACAGTGATCAGCGCCATGACCGCTGGTCGGCTGAGGTAATCAACGACATTATTGGTGATGCCCTTATTATAATTAATTTTCAAATGGAACTGTTGTAGGTAGGTGGACCATTTCTGATGGTGATCATTCTACAACTTCCCTTGTGTCTGTATGAATTGTAGAGGTTAGTGGTCTATGTGGATGACCGTTTCTTTCCCAGAATGTAATGCTTCCATTGACGGCAGGCCTACCAAATGGAATACATTTCTTTGTCATAGGTGGGGTACTTTCAGACTGTGTCTGAAAGTGTCTCACTGTGGTAAGCCACTGGATGCCCATGCTGAGTAAGAACTACACCAATAACATAGTTAGAGGCATCTGTCTCAATCTCAAATGGTTGTTGCATATCTCGTAATGTGAGCGCTGTTACAAAACATAGGCGATTCTTCAACTCAGAGAACACTTTCTATTGGGTTTTAGACCAAAAAAACTTTTCTTTTGCTCCACCTTTGGTGACTTGACTTGAAGGCCAAGTGATATGAGATAACCCAAACATGAACTTACTGTAGAAGTTGGCAAGACCCAAAAAGTTGCGGAGCTTTGTTAGTGTGGTTGGGGCTGGCCAATCTCGAATGACTTGTATCTTGGATGGGTCCACGTGTACACCCTTTTCATCAATTATGTACCCTAGATATTGAACCTGGGTTAGGCCAAAGGTGCATTTCTCCAAGTTAGCACACAACTTGTGTTGTCGCAGGGTTTGAAGGACTTGTCGAATATGGTGGAGGTTTCAAACCAATTTTTTTTTTTCTTTTGATTTGCCTTTGGTGACTTGACTTAAAGGCCAAGTGATATGAGAGAACCCAAAGACGAACCTACAGTAGAAGTTGGAAAGAGCCAAAAAGTTGCGGAGCTCTGTTAGAGTGGCTGGGGCTGGGCAATCTCGAATGACTTGTATCTTGGATGGTTCCACATGTACACCTTGCTCATCAATTATGTACCCAAGATATTGACTTGGGTTAGGACAAAGGTGCATTTCTCCAAGTTAGCACACATCTTGTGTTGTCGCAGTGTTTGAAGGACCTATCGAATATGGTCGAGGTGCTCATCCCAACTTTGGCTGAAGATCAATATGTCATCCAAATACACCACCACCAATGCATTGGTGAAGGGTCACAAGATGTCATCCATCAGTCTCATGAAGGTTGCAGGGGCATTCGTCAATCCAAATGGCATGATAAAACATTCAAAAATGCCCTCTTTGGATTTGAAGGTAGTCTTCCAAACATTTGAGGGTTTGACAGGCACCGGGTGATAACCTGACTTCAAGTCAACCTTGCTAAAATATTTGGCACCCTTGAGCTAGTCAATAAGGTCATCAAACAGTGGGATTGATTACCTATTTTGGAAAATGATCGTGTTCAACGCTCGGTAGTCAATACAGAGCCTCTAGGTCCCACCCTTCTTGTATAGCAATACAATTAGGCTCCCACAGGGTGATGAGCTTGGCCCAATGTTCCATTTCTACAATAGTTCTTGAATCTGCCTCCTGATCTCCTCGTTCTTTAGAACAAAGCATATATAGATCAGCCCAATGGGCAGTGGTGCAATCGGGGTCAGATCGATTGAGTGCTTGACCTTAGAGTGTAGAGGTACCCTTGTAGGTCGGGAAAAAATATCCTTGTACTCCTCCACAACCTTGTCCATTTGTTGCTGTTGTGTAGAGGAGCTCTTCCTAGAAGCTGTGGCTAAAAAATTCTTCTTGCCCCAAGGGTGAATCACAAGGAAAACAAATTTCATGGTCTGGGAAATGATATTATTGTATTTCTTTGCAATGATTAAAGAGATGGAGGTAGGCAGGTGATGAGCACCAGTATTGCAGCAACAATGCTACAACTTCTGGGGCTACCAGCTTTACTTTATCAACCTGGGATTCGTACAAACTTGGAGGTAACAGTGCTGTATACACAAGTAGAAGTGATGGTTCTGCCTTTGGTCACTATTCAGCTGGCGAGAGACCACTAGGGTTTTCAATCTATACTTGTATGGTTTAGAAGAAGCTTGATTACTGATGAAAGAAAGAGAAATCTACTCTAGGAGAAAGCTTGTCTATTGCAATAAGGAAAAGGACTGAAATCCAATGCTAAAAACACATCATTTCCTAACTAAATACTGAGAAACTATGCTTTACAAGAATTCCAAGCTAAAATGTATGAAATGCTATTGTCCTAAGCGTGAGAGTTCAAAACATCAAACATCACTACTGTGCATGTAAAGGACTAAAATAAATTTGTTTTTTTCTTTTTATTATTTTTATGGAAAAACAAGGAAAGCTAATCTCTTTTGGTAATGTGGTAGGTGGTTTAGGGATGCTGGTGGATGGTTGGAAGGTTTGGGAGACCCTTAGGTGACTTTTTGTGGCTTCCTGGAGGTTTTTCCTCAATTCGGCCTCAAAATATGCCACTACAGGAAAACCTACAGGATGGCCTAAAAACCTACAAGATTCCATATATTTCTACAAGATACAGCCGAGAGAAAAACGATGGGTTCTAGAGGTGATGGAAGGCTTAGGTAAAGTGGTTGGTGGATGGAATGGAGTGAGAAAATTCTTAGAATCACTCAGAACTCAAAACCAAGGTTGGGAGATGGTTGGATTTGCTCAACATGCTTGGAGAAGTTTCCATATAAAATGATGAAATTGGTGAAGGTCTTAGTGAAAGCAAGGAATGATTATGGATGGATGAAGTTGGAAGTAGGTTGCTTGCTATGAAAGATTTCTCTACTTCTGAAACACCTGCATTGCATCAAACAATGATATTTTCCCAAAAATCATGTAAACAAGAAGAATTTCAATGAGCTAGAAAAACAAAGTTTAATGAGCTAGTTGTCTACGTCATGCATGAGGAAAATTAGCAGAATAAGATGAAGTCATTAATGAGATCTACTGTAAGACTGAAAATGGAATAAATGGTAATTAAATCTTACACTTGCAAACTGATCAAATGCTGGTTCAAGTACAATAAACTCTAAATTATATGAGAAAGTAGAATTCTGTCTTTTTGGGGTTGCGTAGGGGTCCTTTCCTCAAATCAAGATCCATGAAGGAGGAAGTGAGGCCAAGACACCTATTAACAACCTTTTGTTGTTCCTTTTATCCCGTCTAATCTACTGCTGAAGTAAAGCACAAATGGAAGAAAACTAATCAAATCTACACTACTTGAAATGAAATACTTCTGAGGACAATTTAACCATGAATCTATGAAGCTAATCTAAGAATACAAATACAAGAAGAGAAGCCTTTGCTACTAGGGTTGGTCCCTAACCCAAGACCTTCATCCCTCTGAGTTAACTTAGTACTGGATCATGAAAAAGCTCATTCTCATTATCAAAACAAAAAATTACATAGCAATGTCTTCCACAAGTCTGGAGCTCCAAAATAAATAGTTTTTTTACAACAAAAATTCGAATCCTAATGACACTCTTGGCCTCTTTATTTATACAACTTAAGTCTCCAATGACTTCCTTAAATATAGGGAGGATCGGCTCCTAAACTCAAGATGAACTAACTCTTTGACTATCACTTGCTCGGTTGTGTTTTGATCTTCATGAATTGGTTGTTTGTACTCTAAGATAGTGTGATTGATGGAGGAATATTTGAATAAGGGAGGAGTAAATGAGGAGGATTTACCTCCTACAATATCTCTTCCTTGTCCCATTCAAGTTTCAGCCTTTAATCTTGCCAAAATTCCCTGATTTTCTTTCACAAACCCGCATTTAATGCACATTAATCCACTAGGCATAATATCACACTTTGACTGACCTCATTAAACAAAATACAATCAAAACATGTAATAAATTGTGAGAAGAGTTGATTTGACTAAGCTAGGAGGTGAATTAAGGTCCATATAGTTACTCAATGATGAGGCTCATCAGCAGGGCTACCTCTGGTATCCTGTACAACTTGTTAGCCAAGGTAATAATCACAGAGTGAGGTCTAGACTCATATACAACATGTCAATTCCACAAGTATGGTTTCCCTAAAAATACATAACAAAATTCAAGAGGAGCAACATCACACAGTACCTCATCCGTGAAGGGCTTGATGCTGTAGGGAAGGTGGCACTTCTCACTGACGCGAAGATCTCATCCTTGGTGAAGCCACTCGATGGTGTACAGTTACGGATGTACTATAATATTTAGGCCTAGTTGCTCCACGACCTTTGTTGAAATGAATTTATTTTACCTCCCGTTATCAACAATGAACTGCAGTGGAGAACCCTTCACCCACATCTATGAGTGGAAGAGGCGTTTCCCCTCCTCTGGATCTTTAGGATCAATCTTCTAGATCTTGGTGGTGGCCACGGTGGAACTGAGCTCCACATCAATGATCTACTTCCCTTTGTTAGTTCCCTTATCAGGTTCTAATTCAGAGTCAGAACATGCATCTTATTCAGAAGCCTTCAACTCAGCCACCAGTGACTGCTTGGCCCGACACTCGCTTGTATTGTGAGTGGATCTCTTATGGAACTTACACCATTTTCCCATGTCCTTCTTTTTCTTCATGGTGGTGTTTTCTTCATGGGTATCCCCACGTTAGCTTGATCCTTTGTTCTATAGTTTGGGGGTGCCTTTTCCTTAATTTAGATTTGCAGATCGAAAGTCCCACTTCTTCTGTTTAAACTTCTTCTCAATCTTGACAATGTACCGGTACGTTGTGCCAAGCGAGGAAACGTCCAAGAACTCCATCTCGTCCTGGATGTACTTGTGTAAACAACCACGGTACTTGAGCACCAAATTCTACTTAGTATCCTTGATACCCAGCTTCGTGTGAAGGGTATGGAAAATATTTGTGAACTCCAACACATCTTAGTCCCTTCCTTGCCATAGCGCGATCCACTTTATGTATTTATCTTCATAGCTCCCGATAGGGTAATATTGTTCCTTGATGGCGTCTCAGAAAGAATATCAAGTGTGCGCTGCTAAAAACAACGAGGGCACACTCTCGTCCTTTTGTTCACTCCCACTTTTCCTTGATGTGTGGGGCGGCTTTGAGAAGTGAAAAAGTAATATTTTCCTGATTGGAAAAGTCATGAACTGAAAAATATCCTTCCAACAGACATAACCATTTATCCACGATGTCTGCATCTATCAAACTTTCAAATATGGGAATATCAAAGTTAACTTGTACCTTAAAAGGAGTGGCACCTCCAAAGTGGTTGCTGGATGAAAATGCATCGCCTGTGGGTAGCCATCGAAGGATTTTGGCAAAGTTATCCATCATTGCATCCCTTTGTTGCCCAAGGGCTTCCTAGAGCAACATTTTGAAAATATCTTTTACTCCCTCATCTTTCTTTTCTTCTGCCATGGGAGGCTGTTGGGATTTGCGAGGCTAATCTTCCAAAGGTTCAACCAGATCGAGCCCTAACTCCTTTTATCCTGACCTCATTGGGGACATGCAAAGAAAAACATATAAAGAGCAGACTGCTCTGATACCACTCATCCATATTTAAACAGGAACACAACAAATTACAGATATAACCATAAATAAAAAGATGCAGTAGAAATAACACTTCATTTCATTAATACCAAATACTGAAATATGCTTACAAACAGAATGGAAATAAGACTATCTTAGGCGATGGTAGCTTATCTCTGAGAAGATATGTGGTGGCTACATGCCTCTGAACTGTGTTACAATGAGACTCAAAGGCCTATTTATTATTGAGAAACAATGGAAAACCCTAAACATCCAAAAACCTAACCCTAGGAGATGAAGCGCCAAAACTGTGGGCCCCATTTGGGTAAATTGGTACATCAACTTCTCGGGGTCGTAACTTTAGCATACGATTTCCATTTGGCTATCATAATACCTCGTTTCAAAGATGTTGAAGAGAAGGCCAAAAGCAAACAAGCAAGCTAATTTGATAAGATTTCGGTCCCTTTATTTTCCCTAAAAACGTTGTTTAGGGCCTTAAAAAGGCTCCAGAAGTTGAGGACCAGAAAAACTGCCAAAAATAGTAAATTTTGCTATAATTAAGGAAACCGAAAAATTGAAAGAGATAGTGTTGGGGGTCCAAGTGGAATAGATGGGTGGCCATCAATATCCACTTGGATCATTCCTCCCCCCTTAGGAAGCAATGGTCCCCATTGTGTTGAGTGACTGCATGAGATGGGGAAACTTCTGCTGAACTTGTTCCCTGGTGAGCCACTTTCCTTGGTGAAGGAGTTGGCCAGCTTTGACAACCCGATATAGTTGGATCTTCTATTGGCAAGTGTTCTTGATCCGCGTGTCCATGATCCGATCAATGGTGGCATGTTTTAGCAGTCTAGGTTTAGCTCTATTGGTGTGAGCCGTTTTGCAAAGGCGAAATGCTAAGCTTGAAGGCATTGTCCCCTACAACCTTGGTGATGGTGTATGGCCCATATCGGAGCGGGCGAATCTTGTGGTGGGGTCCAGCGAGACGCTCCTTCTGCAAATGTAGCCAAACTTTGTCACCCACATAGAACTTTTGCGACACCCGGTGCTGATCATGGCTCTGCTTGTACTTAGAATTGGCTCTATCCAATATATCATGGACATACTGGCAGATGTATTGGATGTGCTCAATGAAGCTGTTAGCCTTGTCAACTTCAGACTGGACATGAGCCAAATCTGCTGAAGTAGCTGCAAATGGTATGGCCACATCATTTTGACATAATTGCTGAAATCGCAGCCCTACCTAAAAGGGGTTGTGGCTTGTTGAGCTGTGGAGAGCTCTGTTGTAGTCGTGTTGGACATAGGGGAGGCTTTCATCCCATGTGCGTGCATGCTTTGAGTTGTACATGCGTAGAATGTGCATGATCATTCTGTTGGCAACCTTTGTTTGGCCATCAGTTTGGGGATGGAAAGTCGTGGACTTAGTAAGTTTTGTATCCAACATCGACCAGAGATTTAACCAAAATGAACTCAAGAATTTGCTGTCCCAATCTAAGACAATGGACTGTGGGATCCCAAAGTGTACCCACACTTTCTCAAAG
Source organism: Pinus taeda (assembly GCA_000404065.3). NCBI lineage: Eukaryota > Viridiplantae > Streptophyta > Pinopsida > Pinales > Pinaceae > Pinus > Pinus taeda. The sequence goes on from APFE031606781.1 coordinate 232,208, forward strand.
AGGATCTTAGCAGTGGCCTCCATTGTGATACTCTTCTTGTAGGCCGCCATGATGGACATGTTATAAAATCTATCGACGAACACGAAAACAAAATTGTTGTTGAGCTTAGTAGAAGGAAGCTTCGACATGTAATCCATGGAGATAGATTTCCAAGGACAAGTAGGAGTAGGTAAAGAAGTGTTACAGATCCATTTGGGCACATCAACCCCAACTTACAGATCGATACCATCAGGGCCCATCAACCCCTAATGCAGTTGTTACATGCCCTAAAGAAGTTGAACATCAGAATGCCTCACTTCTCAAGAAGTTCCATCATTGAAAACATCCAAAACTGCCTCTAAGAAGATCAACACAGGTAGAACTTCATTAGGGTGCACTGCAATACAAACCATACACTGTCAGGGGTGCTACACAGTGCAATTGGTCCCTCTTTGGCCTATGCTGGGCGAGTTTGAGCAAATTTCTTTGAGGGTTGAAAGATTCCTTATCCATTGGAAACCTCTAGAAGTTTCTCAATGCCACTTACTCCTTTCAGTTCGCATTTGGATGAGGAAGGGAGTTAAGGAACATCAATCCCCTATCCCTTCTTCCATGAAACTGATTTTTAAACTTAGAAAGGCATTCATTATCACCATTGATGGCATAACCTCCTTCATTCACCTATAAAAAGACCACTCATCTAAGTGATCAGGGGCTGAAAATTGTAGAGAGATGCTGTTGGTATAAGTTTTCAGCTGATTGCAAGTTTTGTAATGATGTCAAAGTGTCTTTCTTGCTGTGAGGAGAGGATGGGATTGACCTAGAAGAATGATGCTAAATTAGGAAAATTGGTTTGTAATTCTTCCTTTTGCTAATAAAGTATTCAAAGCTTTTTCCATATGCTTGTATTGTTTTTTGATGCTTTCATATGCTTATCATGTATTTGATTCTATGTTATTTTTAATCAATACATCATTATCATATGCTTTGATGGGTTCTTGTTTCTGTCTGTGTGTAGGTACTTCTCAAGTGGATTAAGTATGGGAAGGAGCAACAAAATCGGTCAAGGGAGATAAGGAACAAGTAGAAGCTACAAGTAGGTTCTCTATTCTCTTATTTTACCTATTGTTTATAGGAAAGGTAGAGAATGCTTTGTACTATTGTTTCTAGATTGAGCTACTAGTCTAGAGGGTTAGGCGTTTGTATAGAACACTAAATTTTCTCAAAACATATTGGCGACTCTGCTAGGAAGAGATTAGGTTATCCATATTAGTAGCTTATCAACCTCTTAAGACGTTTCTACATACTGTACTTGTGGCTGTTCATTGAATTTCAGTCCTCTCTCATTGAAAATTGAGTCGAATTGTGTCAAAAATTGCCTTCAGTATTCCTCACTGTCATCAGCGCAGTCCAATGAATGACACAATGCGCTACAGTGCACTTCTTGCATAGATACAAAGCGATTCAATGCACTGTCTCTAACTACTGCCTGCGCTAATCCCTTGCCAATTTTCTTTTGTTTGAATTAGTTGCTGAATCTCAATGATGTTTTGTCTCTGGAAATAGTTTTTCATCTCCTTAATTTTTCCCTACTTAGACTAGGATTTATAAGTGTTTCTTATGTATTTACTTTGTCATTTTCAATCTATAGTCGAAAGTTAGTTTTAATCGATTGATCTTTAGTGAAAGAAAGTTTCGTAAAATCGTCTTTTCCTTCGAAAGTTGAATTGTTGTCAAATTTTGATTCATAAAAGATCGATTGGTTGATATGTGCATATGATTAGTCTTTTCGTTGAAAGTGTCGTAATTCCTCATTTCTTTGAAAACGTAAGTTTCGTAGAGTCTTCCTTTCCTTGAAAAGAAATCATCGTAAAATTGTCATTTTTATGAAAAGAGTTCGCTGATTGTTTGTGCATTAGTTTCCTTTTTTGAATCATTCACATAAAGGGAAATTGAAAAGAAATACATGAATTTTCATTGAAAAGAGTTTGTGTGTGCTAAAAGGAATAGTGTAGGGAATTTGCATTTAGATTGTGCTCTTTGCTCTATGATCAAAAGAAATCTGATTGCTCTATCCCTATGTAGTTAGGATTTTCATTGTTAAAACTGAATGGAAAGAATGCTTATCATGATAGTTGCATTCCTAGGAATTTCAGATTACATCACGTGGTGAACTCGAAGGGAAAATTCCTAAGCAATATCAACTTAAAATGAACATCAATTTACCTAATGGAGCATTTTCATTAACGAAAACATTTAGTGGTTCTAGGCTAGAGATGTGTTCCAGCGTCGTTAAACCAAGTAGCTGTCGCTAACTTGTCTGCAATACATCCTGAGTGTGATACCTCATTCCAGTACGTGAGTATATCATAGCTCGTCCACGTACCTTCGGGTATATAGGGTGGTGTTACAGTATGTAAAGTATATGGGAATGCTCTCACTGTGCAGTTTTGCATTAGACAACGCTTATATGGACTGGGCCTCCATGTAACTTTGGGTATCTATGGGAGGACAACACTAGGTTTCTATCCATCCTTAAGTAATCGAGTCGGCCACCTTGCAAATGTGATAAAATGAACATAGAATTCGGGGAGATTGCCTGCCCATATTTCCTGGTTTGCCACGAGGTATTCTGCAGTTCATAGTTGCCTAGTAAACCTTTTGGCTAGTTACTCCTTTTTGTTGATTTCTTTTCTGATAATAAAATTAATCATAATTTGTGGAGGAACATCAACTCAAACCTTGTTGTTCACGAAAAACAATGAGACAACTGCCTTTGCCTTCCGACGTGACACCGATTCAGACAAAGCGGTCTCGTTTAAATGAGTCTAGTACATCAAAAACTCCTGGTTCTTCATCCAAGTTACCTGAAACATTATTTAGGTAGCTACAGATACTCTAGTTACTCCGACTATTTATGGTACATCCATTCCTAAAGAATAAGTTTCACAATTACCTGAGGATATTAGCACTGATCCTAGTGAAACAGTAACCGAGGTTGTCCAACAACAAGTTGATACTCAACTTTAAATTGTTCAACAAGGAAGTGCTTCTGGACTTGAATCAATTCAACTAGAATTTCATCTATAATCTATTCTGGTTCAAATAGAAGTTACATCTGAACCTGAAGCTGTTCAGGAACCTCCCTTTGAAATTGTTGTTCATTTACCTGAACATCTGGACTTTGAATTTCGACATTCAGAAGCTGTTACCCCTCAGACATCAGTAACTGTTGAAACTACACTTTCATCAACACCAGAAATATTTTATGGACCTAATAGTTAAGTCCTTCCTCCAGGTTTGATTGGCATAGAGGATGAATTAGTAGAAGAGTCCACACTTGGAACCCCATTTCACTTTGGAACTGGGCTTTATCTTTACCCTACTACTCCTGATTACTTTGCTTCATCTGATCCCGCTTACTTTGAAGTACCAGTCAAATCTTTAGGACAAATTTTGGGCCAGTTAACTATGGCTAAACAACCATTAACATCCTAGACTGTATCATTTGATGCAGCTGCAACAGAATATTCTGTTGTAACTCCTTCAATGTTTTCTATGACACCTGAGTCGCACTTGTATGGTGAATCGTCCATCCCAATTGATTACCAATCATTATCAGGAACCCACTCTGGGGTTGCTTCTGCACCATGGTCATCACCCAGGTCCTCAACCAGAATTTTACCTTGTTCTTCTCTAATGGGAACCCAACAATTTTATCCTACACATCAGTATCAGACTGGGAAATTTGGTCAACAAAGACCTATATATCCATTAAATACTAGATTTCCACCATATGGAGAGCAATTTGCTTAGTCATCGTATCCTTCTTATTCTATAGGACAACCATATGGTAATTTCCCACAATATTCGAGTCAACCTGGAATTAGAGTTTGTTAATGGAAACTAGCAATGCCAACTCAACCAAGGTTTGCGTATCCAACACAGCCAATGCAAAATCTGTCAACTATTCCTACTACACCTGTTGTAACCACTGTGCCACAATCACAAGCTCAAACTATTGTATCTCAACTGGTACAAGCTGATCCTTCTCTTTTGCAACCATAAGTTTAAAGTCAAGAGGTTCAAGTTTATCAAGTTGTTATACAACAACCACTTGTTTCTGGAGCTTAGCAACAACCTCAGGTTAGTATACCTTTATTTGGACTAACCCAGGCTTACATTGGTATAGTTGATTCACAACCTGGTCAACCTTTCATTGTTGGGAAACAATAGTTGGTTCAACAACTGTGGTTGCCAAAATTCCAACAACCCTAATTCCAACAGTTCCAACCTGAGTTTGGACTTGGTTCACAAGCTAAACCTGGTTTTGGTCAATATCAAGCTTACCAAGGTCCTAGGTAATAATGTTTTACAGGTTATGGACAACCAAAAATTTAGTCTGGTTATCAACAACCACCTTATACTGGTTTTGTTCAACAACCATACCAAGGTTACCAAATGCAGATGCCCTATGTTGGTCTGCAAAGACCTATTGCATAGGCAATTCTATCATATCCCGGGTATGCTCAACCTGACTTCAATCGATAGTTTCCATTTGTAGCAATTTTAGAATTACCAGATTTAAACCGGCTCATCAATGATCCAATCGCATATACACCTTGGTGGCTGGTAATTCTGCATAAGTTACCATCTGATATTCCGAAGTTTAATGGAAATCCTAGAGAAGACCCATCCAATCATGTTATGACCTTTCATTTATGGTGTTCATCCAACACTTTGAATGATGATTCGATCAGACTTTGTCTTTTCCAAAGAACACTTACTGGTCCAGCTGCTAAATGGTACATTGAATTATCAAGAGCTTCTTTCGATAACTTCACCACTTAAGCCACTACCTTTTGACCCACTTCCAGTTACCTATTAGATACGAGACTGGAACGGATCTCTTGACCAACTTTAAATAGATTACTGCTGCCCATATCTCAAATCATATTCATGAGTGGCGGTGTCATCGTCGAATGGTTAAGACATATGTTCTCGATCAGATTTTAGCTGAGTGGTTCATAAAGTCCTTTTTTCCATCAATCACCAAGGATGTGGCAAAAGGAGGAGTCATCATAGAAGAGCAAGTTATCGCTCGTGCCCAATACTTAGATTTGATTTACACACAATCCGGCACGCTCTATGATAAAATTCCCGATGCACCTAGACCAACTTTCACCATTCCACCACCTCCACAATCGAGTAGGGGCTCTCATGTTGGCGACGGTGTGATCAGTTCTTCAAGCACACATGCGGAAAGAAGACCATCTGGTCAAACTCTTGCTATTTCCAATCAAGCTACCAATGCATCAAAAAACACTCATGCCTCAGAGATTAATACCGTGTCATCTGACAAAGGCAAAAATCCAAAGCAACCAAGAGGTAAGAAAAAGGGGAAGAATAACAAAAAGAAATAAGAAAATCCCTCTCTAGAGAAATAATCTGAATCCCCTATCGCAACAAGGAAACCTCGTTATCCATGTCTAATATGTAATGATGACATTATACAAGAGATTGTCCACATCGATCTGAGGTCTCTAAACTTTTAAAGAGTTCAACCACATCAGTAGTGTTGACAGATCCGTTTCCTACCTCAGAGACACATTTGATTGCAACTGACAATGCTTCCACATCCCAAGCACTCATGTTATCCATCATGAGTCCACAAAACGATGTTTTGGTGTCAACAAAAAACAAATATTATGGAAATCCATCGTCATCGAATAATCAGACCACTGATCAACCTAGTACTTCGACCTCGACTTCACCTGAAGTTGTTCCACTAGTTGTACCTGAATTGACAATAAAACCACCTAAGGGAGTTGTGCACAAATTAACATTCAATCCTCGTGCTCAAGCAACTCAAAACTATAATATAGTGGAAGATCTAGGTCAATCACCTTCCGCTATGTCGACACTCGAGGTGTTGCAAAACTGTCCTTCCCCAGAAACAAAGCTTTATTGTCAGCAATAGGTGGAATAGATCCTATGGGTTCGAATCTTGTGGTTTTTAACCATGCGGGATATTTACCATAGTTACTGGTGCAGTTAGCTTTCCTAATCCAAGTAAAATCTATTAATAAGAACATTCACCGAACTGTTATTGATGAGGGGGCATCTAATTGCATTATGTCTATGCACTGCTGGAAAACACTTAGTTCACCGCCATTGTCACGATCACCAACTACGCTAAAAGCATTTGATGGAAGAACATATACTCCGTATGGGATTTTGAGTAACTTGCAAATCGAACTAGGGGGCAAGACAGTTACTATTGAAGTTGGGGTAGTTGACGGACTCCTCGATTACAACATTTTACTAGGAAGGCATTGGGTATATGCTATGCACGCTGTTGTTTCCACATACTTTCATACGATTACATTCCCTTTCAAGGGTGGAATCGCAATCATTGATCAGCTAACCTTCTTTGCCAATAGTTCACAGGCTACGGGAAGCATTCTATTGATACACGAAAACCCGTTGTCACTTCAAAGTGTTGGAGTAGGTCCCCTTAAAGATCCTTCCCTAATGGGCACTTTCACCCTCCTGTCACCATTTGGTTTGGTGGAAGTGACAAGAGTGGAGACTTGCAACATGATTTCTTCTACATCATATGATTTTATGAGAATTTCCAACCACTTTGAAATTGATGGTCATAGAAAACATTCATGTCGGCAAATCCTGTTCTCCATTGGAACTTGATAATTACTATACTCTGTTTCGTGAATTTAGAGATATTTTTGCATGGTATTACGAGGAGATGTCGGGCATTGTCTCAAGTATTGTTGAAAATGAGATTAAAATGTACCCTGATGTCAAACCAGTACGACAACGACTTTGAACTGTTCATCCTAAGAAAGTTGCTGCCATTAACGCAGAGGTTGAAAATATTTTGCATGTTGGCTTCATTTTCCCTGTACCTCTTAATGATTGGGTATCTAATATTGTTCCAATGATGAAAAAACAAGGGAAAATTCAAGTGTGCATCGATTATAGGGATGTAAACCAAACATGTCCAAAGGAAAATTATCCTACAACTTTTATCGCCCACATTATTGATGAATGTGCCAGATGTGAAATCTTTTCATTCATGGATGGATTTTCTGGCTACAATCAAATCAATATTCGCCCACAGGACCAATAAAAATCTGCCTTTATTTGTTCGTGGGGCACATTCGCTTATCGAAAGTTACCTTTTGGTTTGAAGAATGCAGGGGCTACATTTTAGAGGGCGATGAATTATGCCTTCCATGACATCAAGCACATTGTTCAACTTTATCTTGATGATTTTCCTGCTCATTCACAAAAACAGACTGATCACCCGCAACATTTGAGAGAAATATTCTTATGATATTGACACTACAAGATAAGACTCAATCCACATAAATGTGTGTTTTGTGTTGGCTCTGGTTGATTGCTTGGATTCGTAGTTTCAAAAGATGGAATTCAAATCGATCCCATTAAGGTTAAGGCAATCCTCGACTTGCCTCCATCTTCAAACTTGTTACAGATATAGAGACTTCAATGGAAGGCAAACTTTCTAAGGAGGTTCATTCCAAAATATGTTGAATTAGCTAAAGGTTATACATGTCTATTGAAGAAGGGGTACCCTTCGATTGGGACCAAGTTGCGCAAGCTTCTTTTGATGCTCTCAAAGACTCCCTGATTAGAGCATCATTAATGTATGCCCAAAATTATCAAAAATACTTTTACCTCTATCTCTCCGCTACAGATACAACCATTGGTATGGTTTTAGTTCAAGAAGAAAGTGGAACTGAAAATCCTATTTATTATTTGAGTCGTAATCTCAACGATACAGAAAGTAAGTATTCTTATGTTGAAAAGTTAGCTTTGGCAGCCGTTCAAGCTATGCAGATATTTCGTCATTCATCCTCCTCCGTAAAACTACCATTATATCAGATTGCAACCCTTTAACATACATTTTTTCATTTCAATTTCTAGGGGGCAAATATTCTAAATGGATATTTATCTTGCGGGAGTTTGATTTGGAATTCATCAAGTCTAAATCAAAGAAATCTCTTGTCTTTGCTGAGTTACTTTGTGATCTTTCCTCATCCTCCAATGATTTAACATCAGAAGCATCAATCTTGGATGAATCTTTGTTTCTTATCTCGTCAAGAGATCAATGATATGGAGATATACTGATCTATCTCCACACCCAAGCTTTTCGGTCTAATACTTCTTGCTCTGAACAACGATGTATTCGATACCAAGCCAAGGATTATCTAATCATTGGTGATACACTTTATCGTCGTGGTATCGATATGATTTGACGTAGGTGCCTTACTCATTAGGAGGCCGAAAAAGCTTTGAATGAGTGTCATTCAGGTGCTTGTGGGGGGCATTTATCTGGTTACGCAACTGCACAAAAAATTCCACATGCTGCTTACTTCTGGCCAATCATATTCAAAGATTGCATTCTTGCTATAAGAACTTGCCATGCTTTCCAGATATTTGACCATAAAACCAGATTACCACTTGCACCACTGCATCCAGTTATTGTTGTTGGCCAATTCGCAAAATGGGGAATTGACTTTATGACATGTAACCCCACCTCAGCTGGGGGGTATGGGTATATTATAGTCGCCATTGACTATTTTACCAGATGGGTCGAGGTGATGCCAACATTTAACAACAATGGCGAAACGGCTGCTCTGTTTTTTTCAACCATGTGGTTGCCAGGTTTGGTGTACCACAAGCCATAGTTATAGATCACGGGTCGCATTTTCGCAATCACATGATGGTTGAATTATCTACCAAATTAGGACTGTCACATGATAATTCTACTTCATATTACCCATAAGCTAATGGACAAGTTGAGGCTATCAATAAAGTCCTTAAGCGCATGTGGCAATGAACGATTGGAGTTCATAAAAGGAATTGGAATTTAATCTTATACTCGGCTTTGTGGGCATATCAAACCTCGGTGAGAAATGCGATTGGATTTATGCCTTTTCAATTGGTGTATGGTTTGGAAGCAGTCTTACAAATCCAATGTGAAATCTTGTCTCTAAAACTCGCGATTTACCTGCTACCTGACACTTTTGAAGAAGAAGAACATTTCTTGGAATTAATCCATCTGGATGAAACCTGTTGTGATGCCGCAGTAGCTAACAAGGCACATAAAAAATGCATCAAGGCGCAATATGATAAAAATGTTGAGCCTCGTGTCTTCTCAGAACGTGACCTAGTCTTGCTTTACGATCACGATTCTGATAAACTTGGAGCGGGAAAATTTGAACCACTATGGATGGGCCCTTACATTGTTAAATGTGTGTTGACGAAAGGTGCCTACGAGTTAGTGGACTATGATGGGATTCCATTGTCGCAGCCTTGAAACGGGTTAAATCTTAAACATTACTATGCTTAGTTAAGTGTAGTAAAACTCACTGTATATATGCTTTGATTGCGTGTGTGTGTGTTTCTTTTAGATTTATTGTTTCAGAACCATTTGTTGGTTATGCCGATGGAGCTAGTCGTAGTATGCAAAATTTATCTTTTGCAGCATGGGCCATTTTTGCTCCAAGCAGCGAGTTAGTGAGTTTTAGAGGGATATGTATTGGATGATATACAAACAATATCATTGAGTTTAGTGTGTTGATCGAACTCCTCTCTGATGCCATTTCACTTGGCATATGCCGAATCATCATTGGGATAGACTCACAACTTGTTGTACGACAGCTTACTGGCGTCTATACCATTCAAAACCCAGCAATTCATCGCATGTTCCTTAGAGTTTGTATCTTGGAAAGGTATTTTGAGTTTATTCAATATCAACATATTTCCAGAAATCTAAACACATTAACTGATTCTCTAGCAAACTATGTGTTAAACAGACATTTGCGACATTTGTAAAGTAAACATTTCCAATCCACATCATCATTTGAATCAGATTACATCACTTAACCATAATAAAACTCTGAAAGTAAAATAGATAGTTGTATATAAGTTTGTACAAATAGTTTGTGTCCAAGACAAAAATTGGTCATCTAACCCAAAAAACTCAAAAATGTATGCAAAAAATATCCAAGTAGGCTAGTGCTGCTCATGATAATAGGTCACAACCTGTGCTATCATTCATAGGAGTCTCCTCCAACAACTTGGCACACCAATAGCGTGGCGATGCAATTGCATAGGTAACTCCTCGATCCGGACATCCAAAATACCTAGGGTCAAACCCTTTATGTGATCCTGTAGCTCGGCTAGTGTCTCTGCTAAATCCAAGTCTCGGAGAACTCTTGTCCCAACAGCGCTCTGTACTGGCACAACTGCCTCTTGTCGATGTCCCGCAAGTCGAACAGGTCCAACATCTGCATACATATAAAAATGTTTGTTTAGTCCTGGCAATAAAAAAACACAAAAAAGTAGAAACTTTAAAAACAAAAACACTTTGGTCAAACAATTTACCAATAGCACTCCACTGCACTCCAACCGGTAACATCAGATCTAGATCACCACAGAAATCCATTCCTGAATATGGATATTCTATGAAGGCATGTCTTGTCAGTCAAACCACTCAAAGAAAGCAAGGGTAATTGAGATCAATGACTGGCTAGCATGCCTAGCCATAAGATCTACCCACCTCTGCATCAGTGGGTCTCTAGGTCTAGGTACTCCCAGTGAGATGTGTTGTGGCTGCATGAGTGGAATTCTCTCCAAGGCAAAAGAAATCAAGATAGACCCATAGCCAATTTTTTTTGTCTTTCCATTCTTTACCTTGGTTAGTTCTTTCATGGATGAAAGAACTACCTCACACCAGTTGAACACCTTTGGCTCCAAACGCTCTAAAGCATACTGCATATATGACCTATTTCCCAAGTGTAAAGTTGCGCTGCCAGCCAGTTTGGCAAGGGTAGAAATGATTGTTCTCAATGGTAAATCACTAACATCCCTGATGTTGATCTTTCTCTCTCTGCTAGGTTGAGCTCCTTCTCAGCATAACTGTTGTATATAATCTCTCATTGATTCACCTCCTTTGGTAAATCCTGATAAAGAGATGGGGGTACCCCGCTTCGATAGTCTAATCAGAAAGTGAATATTATTGATGGTAAAGGGGATCATTTTTCCCCTAATGTGAAAGACCTGATCGATAGGATCCCAAGAATGAATAAGGTACTGTAAAAGCTCAATTTGTTGCCGCATGCTGGATAATTGAAAATATTTTAATAACCCACAATTCCTTAGGGCATCAACTGTTCCTTGATTATTTAGGGTAATCATGTCTTGTTTTTCATGTTCTCGTTCTCTCCATATAATCACCATTTTGATCTGATGAATGCCTGAATTGCAACCAGTAGACAAATTATGATCCATTTTTTGCAAAAAATAGTGGAAATTTTGGGAGAAAATAGCTGTCAAAATTTGGTTTTTGCACCCATTGCACCCCTCCCTTAGAGACAGTGCGCTGCAATGCATACAACCTTCTAAGTGTGTGCAATGCAGTGCACCTTTCGATATTGAAAGGGTGTGCTGATCTAGAGTGCGAAAAATGAAACCCTAGGGGCCTCAAAAACCAATTTTTTTTGCTTAAAACTGAAAATAAATGGAATAAAATGGAAGAGAATAGGAATAGCTCCTATCTGGTCCAGATGGCATGAGAAACGGTCTAGTGAATCCTCCACAATCAGCTAGTGAACTTTGAGGTAGAAAACTGCTCCAGAGCACCAAAGTCAAAGGGTAAAAGTGAAATGGCAAAAATGAATAATAAAACTTATTTTTATGTTTATTTCTTGCACGTTAATCAAGTAAACATTAGTTTTTATTCATTTTATCCATTTGAACAGGTACTTCTAATCTATTTTGATGAAGTTTTGAGTAGGTTTAACAACTGAAAAGTAGAATTTGACGTGCTCAAGTGTAAATCAAACATCTTTGACCACAAAGAAAACTTTTATCTCTTTTTCGAGCTATGTCAAAAATGAAAAAGGAACCCCCTTGGAGTCCTCTTTAAACTCTTTTCAGACTCTCTAAAAATGAAAATATTGTCAAGCGCTTGTCTATTCCAGCTCGTTAAAGGATTGGAAATGATATCTCTCTTGTATTATTTTACGCTTTTTCAGACTTGAGAGATTATTTTATGAAAAATAACTTGTGAAGTTTCCTTTTTGTCCCTTTTCAAACTCTCTAAACATGAAAGGGACTAAGTTGTCTTTGTTGTTAAACTCGTTAAAAACATCAAATAGTGGCAAACTTGTCCATCAAGACAAGGCCTAGTTTCACCTTCGCTAGACTTGTTAAATCATCAAATAGCGATGGATTAACCCGAAGGGTGAAATTATACAAAAATCATATATTATCCTCCTCAAGCTTGATAAAAAATAAAGAGGAACTGGTCAAAAATGACTGGGGAAAAAGGAAAAAGCCGAGAAAAATTTATGGTAGCAAGTTGCTCTTGAACATGACACTTTCACCTCATCATCATGACTATGTGGGTAGGGTCATTTAGCTTGATGGTTATCACACCATTGGTCTATCATACCATCCATTACTTTGTTTTGGGTCAATGCTACCAATTCATCTTAGTGTTGCCGACATGTTCAAGAGAAGTCATTCAGTTCAAACTTCATCCTTTGCAATACCGTAAACCTTCCTTTTCATGATCGCCATTATTGAACCTTTTTGTCGTCAGTCGATTTTTCATCTCCAAAATAATTTACTTCGTTTCATGTCGTAGATGTGGGATACATCAAGGCCCTCTTGTGATGAGTCGCTTTTTGTCGATATCAGCACATCATCCAAGAAGTTGACTTAGAAACACCCCTTCAGTACCTTGAAGCTTACATACATCGATGGCAAGTTTCTCACTTCCGGCGATAGGTTGACATCACAGGCCTTTGACCGAAAGACTTTGTATGGTGTTCGACATCAAATCATTTATTCACACTATACAAAATGCACTATAGTATGTTGAGGGTCATTATCATTATCGATGATTTCTCCCACGTCTATTAACAACTTACATCATTGGCCGATAATCAGACGATGGCTTTCCATGTTGACTTCATAACATCTATTCACATGGTTAGACTTGTACTTGAGCAAAATATTGAACAAGATTGGAGACCCCAGATCTAGTTTCATCCATCTGGGTTGCGATATTTTCAGCAGTACTAAATCAAATGTACAATGGCCTTACATTCATGGTCAACCATTCATGGGTCTATATCTGTAGGCGACTATATTTTTACATGTAATGAAAGTTTATAAGCTGAGCATGGGTATGCCTTCCCTTAGATAATTCATGAGAAAAATCAAATTATCATGAATCAATTTGTTCATGTATTGTAATTGATGCAGGTCATCTTCCATTTCGAAACCTCCTCTCCTCATGATAAAGCATTTCACTCGACATATATATTTTCGACTTCATGCTTTAGGGGGGAACTGTTACAGATCCATTTGGGCACATCAACCCCAACTTATAGATCGATACTATTAGGGCCCATCAACCCCTAATGCAGTTGTTACATGCCCTAAAGAAGTTGAACATCAGAATGCCTCACTTCCCAAGAAGTTCCATCACTAAAAACATCCAAAATTGCCTCTAAGAATATTAGCGCAGGTAGAACTTCATTAGGGTGCGCTACAATACAAACCATACACTATTAGGGTGCTATGAAGCGCACTTGGTCCCTCTTTGGCCTACGCTGGGCGAGTTTGAGCAAATTTCTGTGAGGGTTTAAATATTATTTATCCATTGGACACCTCTAGAAGTTTCTCAATGCCACCTACTCCTTTGATTTCACATTTGGATGAGGAAGGGAGTTAAGGAACATCAATCCCCTATCCCTTCTTCCATGGAATTGATTTCTAAATTTAGAAAGGCATTCATTATCACCATTGATGGCATAACCTCCTTCATTCACCTATAAAAAGACCACTCATCTAAGTGATGAGGGGCTGAAAATTGTAGAGAGATGCTGTTGGTATGAGTTTTGAGCTGATTGCAAGTTTTGTAATGATGTCAAAGTGTCTTGCTTGTTGTGAGGAGAGGATGGGATTGAATTGGAAGAATGATGCTGAATCAGGCAAATTGGGTTGTAATTCTTATTTTACTAATAAAGTATTCAAAGCTTTTTCCATATGCTTGTATTGTTTTTTGATACTTTCATATGCTTATCATGTATCTGATTCCATGTTATTTTTAATCAATAGATCATTATCATATGCTTTGATGGGTTCTTCTTTCTGCCTGTGTGTAGGTACTTCTCAAGCGGCTTAAGTACAAGAAGGAGCAACAGAATCAGTCAAGGGGGAAAAGGAACAAGTGGAATCTACAAGTAGGTTCTCTGTTCTCTTAATTTATCTATTGTTTATAGGAAAGGTAGAGAATGCTTTGTACTGTTGTTTCTAGATTGAGCTACTAGTCTAGAGGGTTAGGCGTTTGTCTAGAACACTAAATTTTCCCAAAACAAGGAGTATGCAGCCTTTGTTTCTTGATGATTGTTTTGGTAATGGCGCAGGTGGTGCAAGATTTAATGTACTTCCCAACATCCTTATGAAAATTTGAGCAATAAAAATACTTCTACAATACTGCCACTGTTTTCTCTACTTTGAAATGTCCAGCGCCCCGACTGTAGTGTGCCTCCCAAATCATCTTGGCACACTCGCTTGAAGGAACAAAAATGTGTCCTAGGTGGCATAACAATGCATCCTAAAGGTGAAAACTTGGAACTTGCTTCCCTTCCAGGAGTGTCTGGTATGTGTTGCTGAATCCTAGATCGTTCTTGTAAAGATGCGGCCACCCCAATGTCTCGTGCCCATAGGAGTCGAGCACAGTGATCAACGCCATGACCGATGGTCGTATGAGGCAATCAATGACATTACTAGTGCTGCCCTTCTTATAATTAATGTTCAAATGGAATTGTTGCAGGTAGGTGGACCATTTCTGATGGTAACCGTTTTGCAATTTCCCTTGTGTCTATATGAACTGTAGGGGTCGGTGGTCTGTGTGGATGAACATTTCCTTCCACAGAATGTAATGCTTCCATTGACAACATGCTTGCATAATGGAATACATTTATTTGTCATAAGTGGGGTAATTTCAGACTGTGCCTGAAAGTGTCTCACTGTGGTAAGCCACCCGATGCCCATGCTGAGTAAGAACCGCACCAATAACATAGTCAGAGCCATATGTATCAATCTCAAATGGTTGTTGAAAGTCTATTAATGTGAGCACTGGTGTAGAACATATGCGATTCCTCAACTCGGAGAATCCTTACTGTTGGGTTTCATACCATTTTTTTTTCTTTTGCTCTGCCTTTGGTGACTTGACTTGAAGGCCAAGTGATATGAGAGAACCCAAACATAAACTTACAGTAGAAGTTGGCAAGACCCAAAATGCTGCAGAGCTCTGTTAGAGTGGTTGGGGCTGGCCAATCCCGAATGACTTGTATCTTGGATGGTTCCACATGTACACCCTTCTCATCAATTATGTACCCTCGATATTGAACCTGGTTCAGGCCAAAGGTGTATTTCTTCATGTTAGCACACAACTTGTGTTATCGCATGGTTTGAAGCACTTATCGAATATTGTGGAGGTGCTCATCCCAACTTTGGCTAAAGATCGAGATGTCATCCAAATACACCACCACAAATGCATTGTTGAAGGGTCGAAAGATGTCATCAATCAGTCTCATGAAGGATGCAAGGGCGTTCGTCAATCCGAACAACATGACCAACCATTCGAAAATGCCCTCCTTGGATTTGAAGGCAATCTTCCACACATCAGAGGGTTCGATGGGCACTTGTTGATAACCTAACTTCAAGTCAATTTTGCTGAAATATTTGGCCCCCTTGAGCTAGTCAAGAAGGTCATCAATCCGCAGGATTGGTTACCTATTCTAGACAATGATCTTGTTCAACGCTCGTAGTCAATACAGAGCCTCTAGGTCCCATACTTCTTCTATACCAATATAATCGGGCTCCGACAGGGTGATTAACTTGGCCCGATGTTCCCTTTCTGCAGTAGTTCCTGAATCTGCCTCCTCATCTCATTATTCTCCAGAGCAGAGTGTCAATAGATCGACCCATTGGGCAGCGACGCACCTGGGGTTAGATCGATTCAGTGCTTGACCTTACAGTGTAGAGGTACCCTTGTTGGTGGGGCAAAAATATCCTTATACTCCTCCATAACCTTGTCCATTTTTGTTGTTGTGTAGATGAGCCCTTCTTGGAAGCCGTGGCTGCGAACTTCTTCTTGCCCCAAGGGTGAATCATAAGGAAATCAAATTTCGTGCTTTGGGAAATGATCTTATTCAATTGCTTTGTAATGATCAAAGAGATGGCGGTAGGCAAGGCTACCTATGATACCCTGTACAACTTGTTGCCCAAGGTAATAATCATAGAGCGAGGTTTAGAATCATATACAACATGTCGCTTCCAAAAGTATGGTTTCCCTTACAATACATCACAAAATTCAAGAGGAGAAACATCACACAATAACTCATCTGTGAAGGGCTTCATGCTGAAGGGAAGGTGACACTCCTGGATGACGCGAAGATCTCATCCTTGGTGAAGCCACCCGATGGTGTACGACTGCGGATGTGCTGTAGTCTTTAGGCCCAACCACTTCATGACCTCTGCTGAAATGAGGTTGTTTTGGCTCCTGATATCGACAATGAATTGCAGCAGAGAACCCTTCACCCACATCTGTGAGTGGAAGTGGCGTTCCCCCTCCTCTGGATCTTCAGGCTCAATATTCTACATCTTGGTGCTGGCCACGGTGGCACTGGGCTTCACACCAATGATCTTATTCCATTTGTCAATTCCCTTATGTGTTCTAATTCAGATTCGGAACATGTGTCTGATTTAGAAGCCTTTAGCTTGGCCACCAGTGACCGATTGGCCCAACACTCACTTGTATTGTGAATTGAGCTCTTATGGAACTCACTCCATTTTCTTGTGTCCTTATTTGTCTTCATGGTGCTGTTATTTTCTTGCGGCTTCGGCGGATTGTCCTCGGTAGCCCTACCTTGGCTTGGTCCTTTGTTCTGTGGTTTGGGGGCAGATTTTCCTTGCTTTGGATTCACAGGTCCAAAGTCCCGCTTCTTCATTTTAAACTTCTGCTCAATATTGACACCATAGCAGTACACTTTGTCGAGCAAGGAAATGTCCATAAACTACATCTTCTCCTAGATGTACTTGTGTAGACAACGGCGGTACTTGAGAACCAAATGCTGCTTAATATCGTTAATACCTAGCTTCGTGCGAAGGGTTTGGAAAATATTTGTGAAATCCAACATAACTTGGTCCCTTCCCTGCCGTAGCATGGTCCACTTTATGTATTTATCTTCATAGCTCCCGACAGGGTAATATTGTTCCTTGATGGCATCTCAGAAAGAATCCCAAGTGGATGCGGCTGAAAACAATGAGGGTTCACTCTCATACTTTTGTTCATAGTAGGTTTCCCACCAATCCTTAACGTGTGGGGTGGCTTTGAGAAGTGGAAAAGTAATATTTTCCCGATTGGAAAAGTCATGAACTGAAAAATATCCTTCCAACAGACTTAACCATTTATCTACGACGTTTTCATCTATCAAGCCTTCAAATAAGGGAATATCAAAGTTAACTTGTAACTTAAAAGGAGTGGCACTTCCAGAGTGGCTGCTGAATGAAGATGCATCGCCTGTGGGTAGCCATCGAAGGATCTGGGAAATGTTATCCATCATCACGTCCCTCTGTCGCTCAAGGGATTCCTCGAGCAACATTTTGAAAGGATCTTGTAGGGAATTTTAATCATTTTAATATGTCAACTGGGGGGTTTTGTAAACTTAGCAGAAAACCAAAATATATGGGACCTCAGATGGAACTGTTGTAGAAAGTTTGTTTAGGATGGAAAGAGAGAAAGGAAATGCATATTACAAATATAACTAAAGGGAACTGCAAAAGGAATCTCATGTAAGAAAACTAAATTAAATTTTAAAGCTGGAATGAATGAATTAACACCATCGCCTTTCTAAAATATTCAAAAGAAAACTAATCTATGAACAACTATAAGAAGCAAACTATGATAATCTAGAATGTAGTAAATTAATCCAGAAATCAATAAATAACAACTAGTGATTTAGTTGTCAAGCAAGCAAACTAAGATAGCTAGTAAACAAGCAGTTTAATGAAAATAAAATCAATGTAAGAAAGTAAATCAAACTTGTAGAAATAAAATCACACTTGTAGAAATTAAAGCACACTTTCATGAAAGGAAATAACATAAACCATACTATGTTACAGTTGTATGCAGATTGTAGTTGATGGGGATCCTTCCATTCCTCAATGAGCACACAAGAACAACCATCAAACTCAAGCCACTTTTATGTATAAGCAAATACATGCTATTTCTCTAAATTTTAATCATAAACTCACTTTAAATACATAACATAAATAACTTTGGAAAACAAGGATCCTAACCCATATAATCATGATGATGGTTACTTGATGTAGGGTTTTTGTCTAGATAGTTATGAAATGAGGGCTAAATGGTTTATGAAAGGATGGAAATATGGATGAAAATGGAAGACAATTTTGAGACTCAACATACCCCCCAATTCAAGTTGTTGCATTTCCTCATGCAACAATTTCATTGATTCATTTATCCAAAAGTTGATTTTTTTTTTTGAAATGCTTTTCTTCTTTATGAGCTTTTGCCTGTATGGATTCTCTGCAGACTTTGCGTCATCATTTTTTTCTTTTCTTTTGCAAAGTATAATACATTTGATTGCAACAGATATTTTTGATGGTTGGTTCTTGTGTGACAACCGAAATTTTGAGCATTGGTTCTTGTGTAACAATTCATTTTATTTTTTGTTGCATCAAAGTTCATGAAAACATTGAGAGTTTTCTTTTCAAGCCCTATAATAACTATCAATGAATTGATAATTTGCAAAGAATATAATCTTTTGGAATCATACTGCAACAATAGTTGATTGGAAATAATATGCGAGTTGGAATGAAATGAAAATGTGTGATTGTGTATGAAATGTGAATATGAATTGATGTCCCTTCCCCCCAACTAAAGGTGCTTTTAAGTTTATGACAATATGAGAAATGGAGTGTAAATGAGGAATTTTCCAAAATTATAATTTTAGCATTTTAAGGAATTGCATGACTAAAAATTAGAAAACCACATACCTTCACTTACCCTCAATGTACATCAGTTGTGGATGCTGAAGAGTGTGGTTGCTAATGTTGTCAAATCATGGAGTATGTAAACAAAGGAATTTGGATCTGCTTCGGTGTTCTCTTTGTTGATGAAAAGGTTTGAATCTTTATTACTGTTATGACAAATTGATCTGCTACAAATTGTTGAAATGATGTTGTCTTCAATCGTTACAAAAATGATAGTACAATTCTGGTCATGTGAATAAATGTGTCAATGTCGAGCATGAAGATAATTCATTAGATTACCGACCATTGATGAATGTCGTTAACCAATGCGAGGCAACTCGCCATTAATTTCAATGAGTGCCAAGGTACCTAAGTACATCTTGCGAAGGGTGAATAGATGAGCTAATGTCAAGCCACTTGCAAGATCCAACGATCAAGGGGTATTGGTGTATTCCCATGATTGCTACCAAGAGAGCCTGTCATTAAGGCATACACGCCTCAAGGTACTACTAATGACTCTAGCCTTGAACCTAAATAATGTGCTGATGTCGATAGGCCAAAACTTATTAGAAGGGAGGCCTTAAGGAATCCCCCATCATCTAACGTGAGCATGAAACAATGATTTTGAAGGACTATGAATGAAATTTTTTTGAAGTGGATCAAGGTTTATTTGAAAAATGGAAAGCAAAAGTAATGAATCAGCTTTGTAGAGGAGCTAAATGTTTTATTGATGGGTTACAGGTTAGTGAAAGAGAGGCGGGAAAGTATAATTACTGTGAAGGAAAATGAATAGTGGATCAATATTTTATTTGAAAAAATGAAAAGGAAAATGGAATGAAAATTTTATTGACTGAAGAGGTGGGAATGAAATGAGGGTTTTATTTACTAAAAACGGAAGAATGCAATGATGAGACTAGCATCTGAAAGCTTTCAAGTGATGAATCTGATTTGATATCATGTGCTCATACATTGATGTTTCATCTTTGTTGCTTCTTTGATCATCTTCTTTTGAAAGAAATGTGGTCCTTGAGAGGCACAGTTTGTTTGTGTCCATCTATTTATCTTCCTGGAACCTGAAAAAACTTAGTACTTTTTCTGCAATGAAATGTAAGATTATCAAAAGAGAGAGGTGATTAATCTTTGTATTTATGACATTTATGAAAAACTGAGAATTGGTATTAATAAAACAAATTCACAAAATAAAATCAAATGAATTTTTACCTGTTTCGAAACTAGTGCCTCAAATTACCTATCATGTCTTATCAACAGTTTATTCATTCTTTCACTGTTTCAAATTTTGCTGAAAGCTTTCTCATTGTGTATATCTCGTTGAGATCTTTCCAACGACACTTGAATCATCAAAATCCGATGTCGTGTGAGAAAGTTAGGATGATTTGAAATTTGGATGAAATAGTGAAAATTGTCATGCTTAAGTGTGGCATGGGAACATGATGCTGATGTGAAGGATGAAGTAGGAAAATTAGATTGCATGCTACTCATGAATTTTGATTAGAATGCATTGTCACAAAATAAATCATTGAATTAAATATAGAGCTGCAAAATTGTTGTTCAGCTACAAAATTACGCAGTTTCTGTAGCTAAAATCCTGAACAAATAGTTAACTACACACATCATTTTTGTTAGGAACAAATAACTAGTCCAATATTCAAATTGGTTAATACCCATCTTAGAAAAATTAGCAAATATAACAATTTTTTTTTGAATATATATATATATATATATTTCTTGTTTCGACAATGTGTGTTTGAGTGGACCATCACAACAATATTTTTCTCAATTTGCTCCATTCACTAAAAGAATTTCACATCAATTTTTATGACACATAATTTTCTAAAAAAAATAATAATAATAAAACACAACCTAAAAAATTAATGAAATATTACAAAACTAAAAAGTAAAATATAAAAACAAACATAACAACTATAAAAAACATATAATATATATAAATATATATATTATATATATATAAACTAAAAAATATATATACAACCATTATATTCCATTAATACAAAATATAACAAACATTACAAAAATCAAACATTACAAATATTATCGGTACACATGTAAAAAAAAAAAACAACATAATGAAACATTGAAACACATAACAAATCATAAAATATATCAAAACATAAAATAATAAAACATAACATAACAAAAAAATGTAATAAAATAAAATGAAATTGCTATTTATGAAACTTTTTCTGTGTACTAAGCAAGAGCGAGATACGCGATCAAGGAATTTTATTCAAAGTATGTGGCAAACAATCTATGGATTTAGGTGAAGCAAATTACAAATCTGTTTTTTCAAACAACCTTAACATCCAAAACCGGATCTGATCCTTGCATGGTCGAAACTGCTGTCTGCGTTTAATTGAAAACTGTTTTTTCACGCAACCTTGCAAATAAGGCTCTAAAGAACCTTGTAAATCTATCAAACAGTTACAAATTTTGAGGAAATTTCTCATGATGAAAATAATTCACCCTGTTATGATAAAAACCCATGTTTTATATTTTTGAAATTCATTTTATAAAAACCCATGTTTTATATTTTTGAAATTCATTGGTCACAAAATGTGTTTTAAAAATGACGTTTTTAACCTCTGCACATTTGGCTTCCGCTCACATAACAAAATCAATATTTTGGTTGGAAGAAATATTCTGTTCATTATTTGTTTGTGCAGGGTGTTTGGGTAGCTTCATACAACGAAATTGTTGTTCGTGAAATGTTGGTCCTCTTTGGCTCTTAGTTGCGGTGGTTTGGAGCGACGGCCTGTATGGCATCGTTTATGACTCTTGTTCGGATTCTGAAAAGAACCCAAGTGAGAATGCATCATAGACAGACTGGGAGATGCCCAACACCCTCCACGTTGATTTCAGAAGCTCAAGAATTTATTCAACTTCCTCCGTTATCTTTCCTTCATTGATAATATAAAAAACATTGCATAGACGCATCTCATAAAGCCGAACATTCAAGTGATAACCGTCGGCACAGTGACAAAATATTATATCGATAAAATTTTATATATGTTTTTTTTTAATGCTCTCGGCGCTAGTTGAACGTTTTATTATGTATGGGATTTTTATTTTTTATTTTTATAAATTTTTTGTTTTGTTTTTAAATAATTTTGTATTTTTTAATATTTTTTATTTGTGTTTTTTGTTGAAAGAAAATATATATGTTCTTTTTTCTTTAAAATATATTGGTATAAATTTAAAAAGAAACACTTTATTGAAAAAAAATTATACATATGTTCCATATCTATATATATATAAATTTAAAAACAAATAATTTATTTAAAATAAAGGAATATTTTTAAATATTATTTTAATATATACTACATGAAAATCTTTTTCTGATCCTCTAGGTCACACAAAGCACAGGAGGAGAGCATATTTGAGATTTCATTAATCAAATTTATTTATTTATTTATTTTTTTATAATAAATTTAGATGCAGAAAATAAAATGAAAAGAATTGATCTCATACTTGAAAATTATCGCTCCTGGTCTTCACTTGTGCTCCTTATTCACAATTGTTTGTTTTATTGCAATTTTCCTGCCAAGGGTTAGTAAATTGGTGGCTCTTACTGCACCACAAAATTGCAATTTTATCCTAACATTCACGAAAACTCATTTTTATTTGTTAGTCCTATTCTATTGAAAAATAAATGAAACATTCTCTTAAGTATAAGAGAATTTCCAATGCATCCATTTGCGTAACAAGTTCATGAATAAACTCATATTCATGATTAAAATATACTCTTTGATATGTACTGGTATATGAGAGACCAACTGCCTTGATTTGAAAAATGTCAGAAGATACTGAAAAATTGAATCCTAAGATCCGATAAATATCTTAAACCAAGATTCAATGTAATCTTGCCTTGGTTTTCTGATATCATGCCATGCAAGTCTTCGGAGATGTGATCTTCATTCATAGAATCAAGTGATAGACCTGCATGATACTCACGTTTCAACAACTTCTCTTCTTTAATGATGTAGGAGCATGAGGCTTGAAGGCAAAAGGCTTCGAATTTATTCCAAAAATACAAAAAAAGTTTACAAGTAAAGGAGTGGGATCCTTTAGTTGTCAATTTACAAAGTTTTCTAGATAGGATTTGAGCTAGGATTTAGGAATTGAATGGTTTTATAGTTAATTCAATTGAGATTCTCAAGGAGAATGTCAACCAGATTAGATATTGTCTTAGATTAGGCAAATTCGATCCAAGGATTAAGAATCTGATTGTTAGAATGAAATAGTATTTATGTAAGTTTTGAATGATTGTAAAGGGATTTTGACTAATTTGGCTTGATCAGGCCGTATAAGATTAAGTTACAGCAATTGTATCTTTGGGTATTTGTGTATATTGGTCAATCACGGAGGTGTTTTATTCCTTCGAAATATCTCTGAGTTCTGTTGATTTCCAGTATGGATTTTGAATTAGAGTGTGTAAAATCTGTATTATATCGCCAATCTTGCATTTTTCCGCATTTGAAATAATTTGGTTAAGTTATAAAAACATCGGAGAATATGGTTTGAGACAAATTAAATGTAATGGAGGTGTTAAGTTGGGCATAATAGAGAAAAGAAAACCTGACAAAATCATGTTAACCCAAAGGAGTCTAGAACCGTCTGATCTATAGATCCAATAGATCTAACGGTCATCGCGCGCCAACAAGCTCGTGCATTAGTCAAGGAAGAAAAGCAGTTTTATCAATGTAGCTGTTTATCGGGTGGAGAAAAAGTGGTAAGTTGTCTTTTGAAATTCTAAGCAATTCCATTAATCGACCGAAACATAACACTCGGGTGGAGAGAGAAAACCACTTTATCGGGTGGATAAACATTGCACAAGATCTCCGTCTGATATTGTTATTAACCGTTGGATCAAATGTGCTTTGATCAATGGTGGAGGATCGACAATTAGTTTTGTTGATCGGGTGAACCAACAACTGTCAAATTGAAAGGTAAGATCAATGACGGAGAGTTAGCGTAATAATGTTTATGGAAAGAGCAGACGTAATAAGGAATTAACCAAAAGTTTGAATTCCTTTTGATTCTGTAGCAATTGAATGGTTGTCATATTTCAGCTAAACTTAAGCAGTTCTGCTAATTGAGTAGAATAGCCAAGTTTGGAGGTAGATGACTCATACTCTAAAGGAAATCCAAGAAGAAGTTCCACCTGAACTTGTAGAAATCGTTTCTAGATTTGAACAATTATCCATTAAACCTGCACTAAGACCACCATTTGTGGTATCAGAGCAGCCTACTGACACTAAACAGGATCTCAAGGATCAGAAAAAGAAATCCAATATGACCTTCAGAGCTGGAGGAAGAGGTGGTGGTCGAAGAAGAGGAAGATCAGTTGCAAATGTTGAAGTGTTGGAAGCTATGAAACAGATGCAAGCTAGATTGGAAGAAATGGAAATGGGAAGAGATGTAGATGCTGGAGATGTCAGTGAAACTGAAGTTGGAGCTACAAAAGATGAGGAACCTGCAGATGTAACTCCTGAAATGAGATTCTTTAAGTCAGTATTGAGATCCACATCCAAGCCTAGATTTGGAGTTTCAATCTACACAGGAAGCTTAAGCCTTGAGGAATTGATAGATTGGATAAACGACATGGAGAAATTCTTTGATTATGAAGATATAGAAGAAGGAAAGAAGGTGAAGTTTGCTGTCACAAAACTGAAAGGACATGCAACACTTCGGTGGGATGGAGTGCAAGAAGAAAGAAGAAGACTTGGTAAACAACCAATTAAGAATTGGAACAAGATGGTGGCAAAACTGAAAAGTAAGTTTTTTCCAAGTGATTATCAACAAACATTATTTAGACAGATGCAAAATCTTAGACAAAGGTCTATGCCAATAAAAGAATACACAGAGGAATTCTACAAAGTGAGTATAAGAGTAGGAAAAATCCAAGATACAGATGAGAAGGTTGCAAGATATGTGAATGGTCTTAGAATGGACATTCAAGATGAGATAAGTGTACTGTCTCCTAAAACAGTAGAAGAGGCTTATCATATGGTATTGAAGGTTGAAGAAAAACTCATGAGGAAGTAGTCTTCCAGAAATAGAGGTACTTTCTGAGGGAAGGGGAATCAAGGTGGTAGAGGAAGATTTACAACACCTAGAGATGGAGCTAGTAGCAGCTCAAGTCAGCATGCACCCACAAGAGGTGATGAAAGTGGCAAAGGGAGTTTTTCTAGAGGAAGAGGAGGCAGAGGTAGAGGAAGAGAAATCAGATGTTACAGATGTAACAAGCTGGGACACTGAGATTATGATTGCCCAAAAAATATAGGAATGAATCAGAGGAATGAAATTGTTGCAAAAAATGAAGAGGAAGCAACAAAGGTAATAGAAGAAGAGAATGTTCCAGAGAAAGGGGAATATTTGGTAGTCAACAAAATTTTGTTAATACCAGCTAAGGAAATTGTTGAACTAGCATAGAGAAAAACCTTATTCAGGATTGTGTGTAAGGTTCAAGGGAAGTGTTGTTAGATGATAATAGACAATGGTAGTACAAATAATTTGGTCTCCATAGAAGTGGTGGAGAAGTTGAAGTTGAGAACAAAGAAACAGCCAACACCCTACAAGGTGTCATGGCTTCAAAAGGGATATCAATTGGTAGTGAATGAGCAATGTGAAGTGGAGTTGCAGTTGGGGAAGTACAAAGACAAAATTCTATGTGATGTGATGCCTATGGATGTGTGTCATATATTGTTGGGTAGACCTTGGCAGTATGACAGAAGAGCTATGCATGATGGAAAGAAGAACACATACAAATTTAGCAAAGATTGTGTCAATCATACATTGCTGCCAATGGAAGAAGAGGATACATCAAAGAAACCTGATCCAAAGACCCTTTTGCTCAATGGAAAGGAGTACTTGCAGTAGATGGAAGAAGAGGAGGTAAGTTTTGCATTGGCTTGCAAACCCAAGGTAATAATTACTTCCACAAAAGTTTCTGATTTACCAATTGAAATTCAAGAGATGCTAGACAATTATGGTGATATCATTGTAGATGATTTGCCTGATGAGTTACCACCCATTAGAAAAATCAGTCATCACATAGATTTTATTCCAAGAGAAAATATACCTAATAAAGTAGCTTACAGGATGACTCCTACAGAGAATGAAGAGATCAGGAAACAAGTTCAGGAACTGTTAGACAAGGGATTGATTAGAGAGAGTTTGAGTCCTTGTGCAGTGCCAACAATGTTGAGCCCAAAGAAAGATAGAGGTTGGAGGATGTGCATTGGTTCAAGAGAAATCAATAAGATAACAATCAGGTACAGATTTCACTTACTTAGAATCAAAGATTTGATGGATTGTTTCAGTGGAGCTAGATATTTTACAAAGTTAGATTTAAAAAATGGTTATCATCAAATCAGAATTAGGGAGGGAGATGAGTGGAAAACTGCTTTTAAGACCAATGAAGGATTGTATGAATGGTTGGTAATACCTTTTGGATTGTCGAATGCCTCTAGTACATTTATGAGGCTCATGAATGAATTTTTGAGAGAATTTATTGGTAAATTTGTAATAGTATATTTGGATGATATATTAGTTTACATCAAATCAAAAGTGGAACATGTGAGACATCTGAATTATGTCTTACAGAGGTTACAAAATAAAAGTTACTAATAAATTTAAAGAAATGTCCATTCATGAAGGAGGAGTTGGTTCATTTGGGCTTTGTTGTTTCTGCTAAGGGGTTAAATATGGATCCAGAGAAGATCAAGGCTATCATGGAGTGGCCTTCACCAAAAGGTGTCTTTGAGGTAAGAAGTTTTCACGATCTTGCTAGTTTTTATAGGAAATTCATAAGGAATTTTAGTAAGATTAATGCTTCAATTATTGGCACAATAAAGAAGGACAGAAAACCATTTAAATGGACTGCTGAAGCATAAAATAACTTCCAGCTGTTGAAGAGGAAGATTACTAAGAAATTTGCTTTGACTTTGCCTAATTTTAATAAACCTTTCCAAGTGAAATGTTATGCTAGTGGAGAAGCCATTGGAGCTATTTTAAGTCAGGAGGACAGATGATAGCTTATTTCAGTGAGAAGATGAATGAGTCAAAGAAGAAATATTATTCTTATGACAAGGAGTTTTATGCAGTGGTGCAATATTTGAAGAAGTGGAGACATTACTTGATGTCCAAGGAGTTCATACTGTATTTATATAACCATGCATTACAGTACATTATGCAATAACCAAATCTTAACCAGAAGCATGAAAAATGGGTAGAGTACCTTCAAAGTTTTAATTTTGTGTTAAAACATATAACTGGTCAATCAAACAAAGTAGCATATGCCTTAAGTAGAAAAAGCATTTTTGTTCAAGAAAGTGAAATTCAAGTGTTGGATTTTGATTTTCTTAAAGAGTTATATGAGAAAGATCTAGATTTTAAAGAGGCATTTGAATCTTGTAGAAATCCTATTTTGTTAGACAGAAGCAAGTGGCTGGATTATTTCCTGCAAGAGGGACTTTTGTTTAAAATAAATCAGCTGTGCATACCAAATTGTTTTATGAGAGAAAATTTGATTAAGGAGAAACATAGTGGTGGTCTGGGAGGACATTTTGGTGCAGACAAGACTTATGAGCAGTTGAATCAGTTTTATTTTTGGCCAAAGATGAGAGCTGAAGTGGAAAAATATGTGAAAAATTGTAAAGTCTGTTAGTATGCAAAGGGAAGGAGACAAAACATAGGTTTTTATGTTCCATTACCTATTCTAGATAGGCCTTGGGATATGGTAAGTATGGACTTTGTTTTGGGTTTACCGAAAACTCAAAGGGGGCATGATTCAATTTATGTAGTAGTTGACAAATTTTAAAAAATGGCGCATTTTACTCCATGTTATAAAACTAGTGATGCTACTCACATTGCTAATATGTTTTTTAAGAAGATTGTAAGATTACATGGGTTACCTAAGAGCATTGTTTCAGACAGAGACACTAGATTTGTTGGACATTTCTAGAGGAAATTGTGGAAGAAGCTTGGAAATAAACTGAGTTTTAGTTCTGCTTATCATCCTTAGACTGATGGATAGAATGAAGTTGTAAACAACAGCTTGGGTAATCTTCTGAGAAGTCTTGCAGGTGAACATCCAAAACAATGGGATCAAGTATTGGCACAAGCAGAATATGCTTATAATGATTCTCCTAATAGAAGTATAGGGTAGAGTCCTTTCCGTATAGTTTATGGAATGCACCCAAGGGGAGTGTCTGAATTGTTAGATTTAGGAAAAGCTGAAATGAGAAGTGCTAAAGGAGAATATTTTGCTATAGAAGCTGAAGCAATACATGAACAGGTAAAACAATAATTTCAGGACAACAACATAAAATACAAGAGAAGAGCAGATTTGAAGAAGAGAGAAGTAAATTTTGAAGTTGGAGATTTGGTTTTAGCACACCTGAGGAAGGAAAGATTTCCAAAAAGGGATTATAACAAGTTAAAGTTTAAGAAAATTGGACCATGCCGAGTCTTGAGGAAATTTTCTGCAAATGCATATGAAATTGAATCACCCCTTGATATTGGAATATCTCCAATTTTCGATGTTGCTGATTTGTATAGGTATGAAAGTGGAAATGCAGATGACAGGACAGAGGATCAAGAAGAACAAGAGATTGATTGGGTAAAACAGTTACCTATAGCAAAGGAATTAATGCCAGAGAGGGTTTTGGATAAGCAATTGTTGAAGAAGACAAGAGGACATGAGTATTTTCAGTATTTGGTCAAATGGAAGGATCAACCAATTACTGAAGCTACTTGGATGACAGATGCCATGCTATAGAAGTTGGGCAATTTTGTAGAAGAGCTCATGGACATGAGCCCATGAAGAGTTTTTTCCTCAGGATTCTGATACAGGAGCATGAGGCTTGAAGACAAAAGGCTTCAAATTTATTCCAAAAATACAAAAAAGTTTACAAGCAAAGGAGTGGGATCCTTTAGCTATCAATTTACAAAGTTTTCTAGATAGAATTTGAGCTAGGATTTAGGGATTGAGTGGTTTTATAATTAATTCAAGATGTTTATATTCGGTTGCAATTCTCAAGGAGAATATCAACCAGATTAGATATTGTCTAAGATTAGGCAGATTTGATCCAGAGATTAAGAATCTGATTGTTAGAATGAAATAGTATTTATGTAAGTTCTGAATGATTGTAAAGGGATTTTGACTGATTTGGCTTGATTAGGCCATATAAGATTAAGTTACAAAAATTGTATCTCTGGGTATTTGTGTATAATTGGTCTATCTTGGAGGTGTTTTATTCATTCTAAATATCTCTGAGTTCTATTGATTTCCAGTTTGGATTTTGAATTAGAGCGTGTAAAATCTGTATTATATCGCCAATCTTGCATTTTTTCGCGTTTGAAATAATTTGGTTAAGTTCTAAAAAACATCAGAGAATATGGTTTGAGACAAGTTAAATCTAGCGGAGGTGTTAAGTTGGGCAGAATAGAGAAAAGAAAACCTGACAAAATCATGTTAACCCAAAGGAGTCTAGAACCATCTGATCTATAGATCCAATAGATCTAACGGTCATCGCGTGCCAACAAGCTCGTGCGCTAGTTAAGGAAGAAAAGCGGTTTTATTAGTGTAGCTATTTATGGGGTGGAGAAAAAGAGGTAAGCTATCTTTTGAAATTCTAAATGATTCCATTAATCGACTACCGCATAACAGTTAGGGGGAGAGAGAAAACCACTTTATAGGGTGGATAAACATCGCGCAAGATCTCCGTCTGATATCGCTGTTAACCATTGGATCAAATGTGCTTTGATCAATGGTGGAGGATCACCGATTAGTTTTGTTGATTGGGTGAGCCAACAACCGTCGGATTGAAAGGTACGATCAACGACGGAGAGTTAGTGTGATAATGTTTATGGAAAAAGCAGACGTAATAAGGAATTAACCAAAAGTTTGAATTCCTTTTGATTCCATATTAATTGAAAGGTTGTCATATTTCGACTAAAATTAGGTAGTTCTGCTAATTGAGAAGAATAGCTAAGTTTGGAGGTAGATGACTGATAATCCAAAAGAAATCCAAGAAGAAGTTCCACCTCAACTTGCAGAAATTGTTTCTAGATTTGAAAGATTATCCATTACACCTACACTTAGACCACCATTTAACATGCATCCATGATTCTTGGAAGTTACCTGAATATTTTTCCTCTTCTGATTATTATTTTTCAATGGAAATTGGTGCTTTATTTGCAGTACCTCAACAGTATGAGTGGATTGAGGTGTTTTATTGTTGGGGATTCCAAATGGTTGTGCAAGTAGTGGAGTGGAAATGGATCTTTGGGGTACTTGTGCGGATGGTAATGGTTGAATTAAGGTCAATTGAGCGTGAAATGGATGTTGTGGTGGAGGTGAATATTATGAATAACATTGAGCTTTGCATTGAGGATAGTGAGGAAAAGATTGAGGATACGATGGCTTTCTTCTATGAGGCCCTTTCCAACCTTGTTTCCAAGATTGGTTTTGAGGTTGGGATTGAGATGGGCAAGGTTGCCAAGGAAAGGGTGTTTGCCAATTACTTTGAGATTGTTTTACATAACCTTGAAATTGAGAAGTAAGATCTTGCATCATACTAGTTTGATGAGGTTTCCATGATCTTTTTAGAGCCCCATAACAAGATTGTTCCAACTTTTGATTTGCTCCTTGGTAAACCGCCTTTAACTCCAGTAATGATGGACAATCTTTAGTAGTATGTGATCCTACACAAATTTCATACACTTTAATGTTATCAAGTGGAAATTCATGCAAAGCATGTTTCTTTTTTCATTTAGGGCAAAACATAAATGAAGCAACATTCTCAATTATTTGCTTGTTTTCCATTCTTAGCATACCAATTTGTTCCTTTAAATTACCAAAACTCTCGAGAAAATTGTTAAGTTCAATTTGACTTACCCATACTGATGTTGACTTACCTACTCTTTCCATAACAAGATCCTGAAGGGATCTTGCATACTTTGCTTCTCCTCTTGATATGTTCTTACACAATTCAAAAATCTCTTGTAATGACAATTGTGAAACATCTCCTTTTCCCACAAGGTTAAGAAGATCAATCCATTCATCCCTTATAGCATTTAGTAGGAGAGTTTTTAATGTATCTGATCCTAAATTAAGCAATTTAGCTCTTTTGACATGATATGTAAATCTCTCCACTAAATATTCTAAGCTTTCATCCTCTTTTTGGTTCATCTTAAAGACTTGATTTCTAAGGTCATGGTTTATACAATAATCTTTGGTTTTTTCCAAAAATACTTTTATCATATCATCTAATGTCCTTATAGAATTTGTTCCTAAATTCATGAACCATTTAAGAGCTCTATCCTTCAATGTTTCCGAAAACAAATTCAACTTTTGAATGTGTAATAAGTATCCATAAGATGTACAGAGTATTTCAAATTCAAATAGAAAAATTTCTGGGTCTTCTGATCTCATACCATTGAAGATAGGAAGTACAAATGTAGAGATGTTCTTCATATGAACATTGATATCAGTTTCTTGAATGGGAAATCCAAAAGGATCTTCCTCATCTTCACCATCTGCATCCATTTCTTCTACTCACAAAACTAGGAATTCATGATATGGATGGTTTTTTTATGTTTTTTTTTTTTAGTGAATGGGGGTTTTGTTTTATGAATGTTTTAGCTTTCCTAATTTCTATCTAAATGAAAATAACCTTAATGAAAATGATTTCTAAACAATCTTACTAACTAGTTACATCTAAGTATGCTTCCTCGGTAATGACGTGAAAAATGTAGGGCATTTTAATGGTATGCTAAATCCCTTGTCATTTTCATATGTCAACCTGGGGTTTCATAAACTTAGAAGAAAACCAAAATATATGGGAGCTCAGATGAAACTGTTGTAGAAAGTTTGTTTAGGATGGAAGGAGAGAAAGGAAATGCATATTACAAATATAACTAAATAAAACTACAAAAGAAATCTCATGCAAGAAAACTAAATTAAATTCTAAAGCTAGAATGAATGAATTAATGCCATGGCCTTTTTAAACTATTCAAAAGAAAACTAATCTATGAACAACTATAAGAAGCAAACTTTGGTAATCTAGAAAGCCATAAATTAATCTAGAAAGCAGCAAAAAGCAACTAGTGATTTAGTTGTCAAGAAAGAAAACTAAGATAGCTAGTAAGTAAGCAGTCTAATGATAATCAAATCAAATGTAATAAAGTTAATCAATTTTGCAGAAAGAAAATCACACTTATAGAAAGTGAAGCTCACTTTCATGAAAGGAAATAACATAAATCAAACTATGTTACACTTGTATGCATATTGTGGTTGATGGGGATCCTTCCATTCCTCAATAAGCACACAAGAACAACTATCACATCTTAAGAATTAACAACACTCATAACTCATGATTTGGAGAAAATGATATTATTCATGTTGAATGAACAATCATAAATCTGATGCTAATGAATAACTGACAACCGTTAGCCTCCTTTGAAGGATGCTCCTCCTATTTATACATGAATTAGGGATATCTATAAATAAATGTAGATCCCTTAAATATCTACTAGATCCACTTGTCTCAACTTATCCCTAAATACTAGATACAAATCCCATGACTCATAAAGATCTCCATGATATTTCTCCTTGGAATATGGTCCACCTCTTGAGTTGAAATTCGAATTTCATCTTGGGAGGCCACATAAGGGTGCCTTGGAAGCTTCTAAATGATCCACAGATGTCATCAAACTCAAGCCACTTTTTGGTATAAGCATATACATGTTATTTCTCTAAATTTTAATCATAAATTCACTTTAAATACATAAAATAATTAACTTTGGAAAACAAGGATCCTAACCCATATAATCATGAATATGGTTACTTGATGTAGGGTTTTAGGCTATATGGTTATGAAATGAGGGCTAAATGGTTTATGAAAGGATGAACATATGGATGAATATGGAAGACAATTTTGAGACTCAACAATGCGATAAGTTAGATACTTTTACTTTAGTTAATTTTAATGTTTTGTTTTGTTTCGTTCATATGAATATGAAATTTAAATAAAGTAGGTTTCATGAACGCAGGTAGTGCAAAAGGAAGTTCAATGTGAAAAAAATTAGCTCATTGTATAGATCTCTGCACATTGAACTTATTTTCATGCAATAATATTTTTGGAGTTGATGCTTGCAAAAAATATCAGTCCACGATTTTATAATAGAAAAATAACATTTGTTTGTTTCAACTTTTATTAATCCTACATGTAAAAAAAGTGTACAGATAAACCTATTGATATTAGTGTTATCATGGTCTAGAGTAATTATTGTATACAAAATATTCTTTAGATAAATGTGCATAAAGTTGTAAAGGTTCATTACCATCCGCATCGGGGAAATGTTGGTGGAATCAGGAAGATATTCCAAGCTTACAAAGCACTACAGTCCCCTCCCCAATAATGAAATATGAAGCTCACATCTTGGAATATAAGAGGGCTAAACAGCCCTGAGAAAGACAGAATGATAAAATATTTGATACATCAGGAGAAACCTCAAATCTTCTTCATGCAATAAGCAAAATGCAACACTATCACACTTGGCCAAACTATTCCTAAACCTTGGCCAGATAGTCAAATAATAGCAGTGGATGCTTTAGGAGCCTCGGGAGGATTAGCAATAGCATGGGATGAACGAGCCATCACACTCACAAACATCCACGTAATTCATCACTTCATTCAAGCCATTTTCCATATATTAGGGACAAATGTACATGGTCACCTCACCAATGTTTACTTCCCCCAGGAAGAAGCAAATAAGTTAGCAATACTGAATACACTAACACTGCTCAACTCCACCAGAACACATCTGTTGTGGATAGCAGGTGGTGACTTCAATATGATTACCAAATTGGAAGGAAAAAGAGGAGGAAGAAACAAATTGGACGGTGACAGTACCCATCTAAAGAATTTCATACAAAGCAACTGGCTTATTGACATGCCATTACACAGTGGCATTCACACTTGGAATAATAGAAGAATCGACACCCAACAAATCACCTCCTGACTTGATATATTTATGCTTTCAGACAATGCCATACATGTTGGAGGAGATCTTTCAGCCTCGATCTTACCTCTTGCTGGATCATACCATTGGCCCATTTCGCTTCAATGGCAAAGACTTGAGAACATCACTCAAAGACCCTTCCGCTTTGAAGCCTTTTGGCTAACACATCTTGACTTCAACAATCTGGTCCGATCAACATGGAAAAGCTTCAGCCCTCCAGAAGGATAAAAAATGTTTCAATTCCAACAAAAACTCAAATACCTCAAAAAGAACATCAAGCAATGAAACCAACTAACCTTTGGAAATATCTTTCAGGCTCAGAATGCTTTGGCTCAGGAAATACGAAGCATCCAGCCGACAATCATTACAAAAGGAAGAATGGAAGCCCTCCCAGAGTAAGAAAAACACCTTTAGAATCAGATAGCAGAAAGAGAAAAGCAGGATGAGATACTTTGGAGACAAAAATCTAGAGTCAGATGGATTAGGGAGGGAGAGTGGAATACAAAATTTTTTCACCGCACCACCATACAAAGAAGGATGCACAATAATATCGCTCACATTTAGAATCAACAAGGAGAGCGATTGGAAAACCATGAGGATATTGAACAAGAGCTGCTTACTCATTTCAAAAAAGTGCATCAAGAACCACAAATCAACTGACAACCAGCTATAGAGAAGATTATTCAGAACATCCCAAGAATTATAACAGAAGAACATAATCAACTACTCCTTAGCCCGATCTCCCTACAGGAAGTCGAATCGGCAATGCGACAGCTCAACGAAGGAAAAGCACCTGGTCCAAATGGTTTCACCTCCAACTTCTTCCATTACTTCTGGGATCACATTAAAGAGGAGCTATGGTAGGTAGTTGAAGAGTCTCGCACTCTTCGCTGGATGCTTCCCGCTCTGAATGCAACTTTCATTGCTCTTATACCTAAAGAAGAGAAATCTCTCACACCGGACAAATTCAAGCCTATCGCTCTCTGTAATGTAATTTACAAAATCATATCTAAAGTCATAGCTTCTCGCCTGAAGCCGCTATTACCTATGCTAATCTCGCCATAACAATCGGGATATGTGGAAGGAAGACAAATAACAGATGGCATCATTCTAACCCATGAGATCATACACTCCTTGAAGCATCTAAAAAAAGCAGGTATGCTCCTAAAAATCGACCTTTCAAACACTTTCGATAAATTAAGTTGGACTTTCATCCAAAAGATGCTGATAGATTTTGGCTTCTCTCCTCCTTGGATTAGATGGATCATGAGTCTGATAACCTCTACTATGTTCTCCATTCTCATCAATGGCATACCTACCAACCCCTTTCATCCCTCTAGAGGCATCCGTCAAGGGGATCCTCTTTCTCCCTTTATTTTTGTCTTAATGGCAGAAGGGCTAGGTAGAAGTATAAAAAATGCTTTGCAATTATAGCAACTAAGAGGAATTTCATTCCCGAATACCCCTGATTTCACCTATCAACAATTTGTGGATAATAATATGCTGTTTGGACATCCCTCGGTTCAAGAATCCCTTAGATTCAAATACCTTCTGAATGAGTTCCCTGAAGCATCTAGAGCCAGCATTAATAATGTCAAATTCCAAATCTTTTTCTTTCATACCGCCCCCCATCACTCAATCTTCTATAGCCTGTATTTTTGGATTCATAGTCACCTCTCTCCCTTCCAAATATCTGGGTGCCCCCATAACTGACTCTGCTTTAAAGCATTCCTCATGGCAACTGCTCCTAGAAAAATTTGAAACTCGCCTTTCCTCCTAGACCTTCAGAGCACTCAATATGGCTAGTCACCTAGTTTTAATCAAAGCCATCTTGCAATCTATGCCTCTTTATCTTTTCTCTATTTTGGCAGCACCAAAATGGGTGCTTAAGAAAATAAAAAATCTGTAGCGGAATTTTTTATGGGGTTCCTTGGGACAGAATAGAAAATGGGCACTGGTCAAATGGTCAGCTGTGTGCCTTCGAAAATTATCAGGAGGAACTAGACTTAGAGACCCTCAACATAGCAATGTAGTCATGGGTGCAAAATTATGGTGGAAATGGATTTCTACACCACACACACCTTGGGCAATCTTCTGGACTGCCAAATATGCAAACAACCACCCGACATATGAGTTAATTAGACTCACAGAAGTGGAGAAATGATCTTTAATCTGGAATGCAACCAATCAACACAAAGCTATAATCCAACAACACAGTTTCTGGGAAATAAGGGATGGCAATAATGCACGCTTCTAGGGTGACTCTTGGCAGCAAAGACCAAAATTAAGTAACCTGATCAGACCTTGTCAAACATAGGACTGGGAAGAGCATCAGATGGATAAAGTCAGGCAACATTGGAAGCCCACTGTCATTCAGGACTATAGACAATGGATAAGCTTAGCAAGGAATTGAATCTACACATAAGAATTGGACACAGAGCTTAGTAACAGGAAAATCCGTTTCTCTAAAAAGAAGGATAAAATACGATGGGGCTATAATGCAAGAGGTACATTTACCACACAGGAGGCATACAAACTCATAATTGGAAATCAAACAGTCAAGGATCCTATATGGGATAAAGTCTGGTCACCCAATATTTGGCCCAAGGTATCCACTTTTCTATGGCTGGTATGCCAAAAAAAATGCTCACATGGGATAATTTAAGGGAAAAGAGTTTCCATGGACCATCCATATGTCCCAACTGTAAACAACAGGAAGAAACCATTCAACACCTCATGCACACTTGTGAATTGGCAAACAAACTTTGGGAAAAAGTGTTTTTTTGATGCCAAAAAGAAGGAAGAGATAAAGAAGATATTATCAACACCATTCATAGATGGGAAACCAATCCGTATAAAAGAAAATTTCTCAACTCTTTGTGGAAAATCATTCCATGCCTTCTCATGTGGTCTATATGGAAAGAAAGGAACCGCCGCATCTTCAAAGATCAATGTACACCATTAGAAGTTCTATGGAGAAGATTTTGTGATAATCCTTAGGAAACCTTAATACTCCAAACTTGGAATGAAGAGGAGTTTCCATCCCTTCCACAGGAACATAATATATGGATGAATTGGAACCTGCGGATGAATCAGGTAAAGGACAAACATACTAGATCCTCTTTTCACCACATTTCCCAAAGCAAATGGACTCCTCCGCCACATAATATGATACAATTAAACTTTGATGGAGCTTCCAAAGGCAACCCAGGTAGAGCAGGATATGGAGGAATATTTTGGGATCACAAGGGAAAACCATTTTTAATTTTTATGGGCTCAATTGGATGTGATACAAACAATTCAGCAGAGCTAGAAGGGTTGTGGCAAGGACTTCTTTTAGCCCAACAACAAAGATTCTTTCCCTTAGTTATTGAAAGTGACTCTCAGATTCTAATCAATATGGCCAAATAGATTTTGCAGGGGACCCTTGCATACAAAGTGGTCAATAGCTGGCGACTTGAAAAAAGGTTAGAGCTCATAGAACATTGGCTCACCAATAACAGAGCAATTACTTTCAAACACATCAGAAGAGATGGCAATAAAGTGGCGGATCTCCTGGCAAATTTGGGGGTGGATAGTGATCAGAATCTACACACAGGTTCGTGCAATATTATTACCAATGTTTCCCATTTACAACAATACAAGGAATTGGTACAAAGAGATGAGGCGCACCCAGATGCGAGTGATTAATTGGAAATTAATGAATATAAGACACGAGAACGACATGCGGCTGAGCCACATGGCCACTTGCGTCCTCCTCCATGCCAATTTATGGCACAACACCGTCAACCTGCAGGCACCATTAATCTGGTGCTCAGGTCGAGACAGCTGCAACAGGCTTAAGGCCAGAGAAAATGAAGGACTTCTTTTAGCCAAACAACAAATATTCT
Source organism: Pinus taeda (assembly GCA_000404065.3). Classification (NCBI taxonomy): domain Eukaryota; kingdom Viridiplantae; phylum Streptophyta; class Pinopsida; order Pinales; family Pinaceae; genus Pinus; species Pinus taeda. Next base: position 270,274 of record APFE031606781.1, read on the forward strand.
TTCCCTTAGTTATCGAAGGTGACTCTCATATTCTAATCAATATGGCCAAACAGATTTTGCAGGGGACCCATGCATACAAAGTGGTCAGCAGCTGGTGACTGGCAGAAAGGTTAGAGCTCATAGAACATTGGCTCACTAATAACAGAGAAATTACTTTCAAACACATCAGAAGAGATGAAAATAAAGTGGAAAATCTGCTGGCAAATTTGGGAGTGGATAGTGATCGGACTCTACACACAGGTTCGTGCAATATTATTACCAATGTTTCCCATTTACAAGAATACAAGGAATTGGTACAAAGCGATGGGGCACACCCGGATGCGGGTGATTAATTGGAAATTAATGAAGATAAGACAAGAGAATGGTAGGCAGTCGAGACACATGGCCACCTGCATCCTCCTCCATGCCAATTTATGGCACAACACCGTCAACCTGCAAGCACCATTAATCTGGTGCTCAGGTCGAGATGACTGCAGCAGGCTTAAGGCCATGGCAAACACTGACAATAATTCATTCTCCCCCTCCCTGTTTAGATGCTCTTACCCCCCTCAAGCTGAGGAGCCAAACACCCACACAGTCACAGGGCGAAGTTGCTAGCTTCTCAACTGCTTGGATTTGGGAAATAACATCCATTTCACCCAAACCACTCACTGCGTTTTGAATGCCACCCAGAGCACCTCTGCATCTAAGCTAAACAACATCAATAATCCTAGAGTGAAATCTACCTCGCCAGCTACTCATTCTGAATATACCACTGTCATCCCAGCCCAAATATTTAATTGCCCACCTATCGGACATGCAATGACGTGGCTTCGCCATAGGATGTGCAGTAGATGCGGTAGCAATGGCAGCCGTAGCACTTGCTCAGCCTTGCCGCCCACCCTTGAACTAGAAACCCCTTCCTCCTCCCCTTCTTTTGATCAGGCTAGAGGTCATCTATCTGGCAGATACCCAAATACCCGTAGCGGTAGAGGTCGAGCACAGGCTTATGAGGCCAGAAGAGCAAGTGTTTCCACCCAAACGACTGGTCCTCCTGACCCCCCTCGCTCTTCTTATCACACTACCCAGTTTCATTTTCACAACACGTTGCATCGACTCACCATTATTGCCACTATCACAGTGGCATTCAGTGAAGATTTGAGTCAGTAGGATGAGAAAGATACATGGACCCAAGGACTTGAACCAGAGAAAGGGAAAATAAGGTTGAGGAGACGCGAGACACAGGAGTTAGAAAAAACATAGACAGAAAGAAATATATGCTCAGGCACAAAGATGGCCATGGCAGCACCCTGCATGGCGAGGAAATGACTGGCGGAAAGCATGCAGTCGATGGCTGCTCGGGCAACACACAAGAGGTCGGTGGCAGCCAGGTTGGCACAACTGCAGCGGTGGTGGAGTGAGATGACTATGGCTGTTGAATCGAGGAAGAGACGGTGGATTGGGATGACTAAGACTGTCGAGTTGTGGAGGAGCCTCCACCAGACACCTACTGGGCTTCGCTTGACAACTGTGCAAGCCAGGTTTCGACTTTTTTATTTTTTCAAAAGGCTCTTTCCTAATGTTTTTTTCAATCCACGTGTTTCATTCTGATTGGATCTTACTCAGGACCCTTGTGTGGGCTTTATTTGTTTTGTTTATGAATTGGGACCCTTGTGTGGGCTTTGATTTTGGGTACACTTGGACTGGCTTCCCCTCGGTGGGCAGTCAAGTTTTTGGGTTTTTGGTTTCATAACTGATATAACTATGTTCAGCACCGCAAAGGCTAGAGCCTCGTTGTACTTTTACCCTTTTCATTAATAGAATAACATTACTTAGAAAAAAAAGGAAAAAAAAAGTTATAAAGGTTCATTATATACTTTTACTTTAGTTAATTTTATTAATTTATTTATTTTTTCATTTGGTTCATATGAATATGACATTTAAATAAATTAATGCTCTCCTATGCAAACTTCCATTTTGAGTTTCATGGAAATAGGTAGTGCACCTATGGGCTAGTCTTACTAATCATTATGCACCTATATATTTTGGCCTAAAATTCACTAATACAAGGGAGCTAACCAGGTTGTGTCGCCTGATGCTTCAACTCGCCCACTTCCCATTGAATCGTGCACACAATATGCCTATGGGTGCTTGTGAAACCACCTTCATGTGGGCATGCCCAAGGCCCTCATCTTTCTTCCATGCACTCTACGTGACACCCAATGGCCCACTTCATCTAACCAACTTGCCAAACATTTGACCCATGCATCCAATGTGCTATACACGTGCTCCACACCCGTTGCATCACACGACTTTGGTATGCATGGTCTATAAGTTGCTAAGGATCATCGCGAGTGCCCATTTGGCTATGGTACCAACTTGAGGTCCTAGAAATCCTTTACTTATATGCATCATTTTCTGTATTTGTTTAGCTGGGTGCCCCTTCATAAGTCAGGACGATCCATTGTGTGTCGTGTAGGCACATCCCTTCATTTGGGTGCCCAGATGTGTTCGATGCATAATGCTCCATCGGGAACCTGGGCACCCTGGCATTGTGTGGGTGTGCCCAGGGCATGCCCATCCACGTCGTCATGTATCACACACTACCAGACCACTCGCTTTACCAAACTTGCCCATGCTCATTGCTCCCATCACAGGTCTTTCCTGGGTGACTTCCATTACACATCTCGACCCACCCCATGCCTTTTTCTTGCTTCACACGTCATGCCTGACAACCACTCATTTGTCTCGATTCATGCCTATTGCACATCTCACTTAGCTCACACTTCTTGTGCATATATTGTTAGCCTCCTCCGATTGACTCGCCATTGGCGCCCCTCATGTTGTCGTGTCACCTGGTGCTATAACTCACCCACATGTCATTGACTCATGTACGCAACTCCACTTTTAGGCATCTGGGAACCACACTTTCGTGTAGGCATGCTCAGGGTGCTCGTCTTTCTTCTTGAAATCTTTCTTCGTAGTCCTACACATGACCAATGGTTATTTTATTATTAATAGATTGTGTAGAGTGTGAAGGCATGTACAAAGAAAGATTGAAATATTCCTCTACACATTGAACTTCATTCCACACAATAATCCTTTCAGAGTTGACGTTTGCAAAAACCATTAAGTCCAACTTTTACTTGTTGCAAGTTTTATTAATCTTGCATGTAAAACAATGTGCACAAATAAACCTGTTGATGCTAGTGCTATCATGGTTTAGATTAATTATTGTAAAATTAATTATTATTGTATTTTAAAATGTTCTTTAAATAAACATGCATAAAGTTATAAAGGTCCATTAGATACTTTTACTTTAGTTAATTTAAATGTTTTGTTTCATTTGGTTCATATGAATATGACATTTAAATAAAATAATTCTCTCCCGTGAAAAATTTCATTTGAAGTTTCGTCCAAGCAGATAGTGCAGAAGGAAGATTATCATGTGGAAGGAAGTTCAATGTGCGGAAGTTCAACTAATTATGCAAACCTATGCACATTGACATTCCTTTGATGTTTGAAAAAAGAGAGATAAGCCAACACTTTTTATAATAGAAAAATAACTTTTACTTGTTGTAACTTTTATTATACTACATGTAAAACGAAGTGTACATATAAACCTTGATATTAGTGCTATCATGGTTTAGACTATTATTATTGTATTGTAAAATGTTCTTTAGATAAATGTGCATAAACTTATAAAGGTTCATTAGATACTTTTACTTTAGATAATTTTAATGTTTCGTTTCATTTAATTAGTATGAACATGGAATTTAAATAAAGTAATGCTCTCTCGTGCAAAATTCCTTTTGGAATTTCGTGCAAGCAGGTACTAGGGAAGGAAGATTATTGTGCAGAAGGAAGTTCAATGTACGGAAATTCAACTGATTATGCGACATTGAACTTCCTTCTGCACAATAATCTTTTCAAAGTTGAAGTTTGGAAAAAAAGATAAGTCCATGATTTGTATAATAGAAAAATATTTTTTACTTATTGCAACTTTTATTAACCCTACATGTAAAACATAGTGCACAAATAAGCATGTTGATATTAGTGCTATCATGGTTTAGAGTAATTATTGTGAAAGAAATTATTATTGTATTGTAAAATGTTCTTTAGATAAACATGCATAAAATTATAAAGATTCATTATATACTTGTACTTTAGTTAATTTTAATGTTTTGTTTCGTTTGTTTCATATGAATATGACATTTAAATAAAGTAACGCTCTCTTGTGCAAAATTCCATTTCGAGTTTTGTGCAAGCAGGTAGTGTGGAAGGAAGATTATTGTATGGTAGAAAGTTTAATGTTCGGAAGTTAAGCTCATGTGCGAACCTTCACACATTGAACTTCATTTCACACAATAATTTTTTCGGAGTTGATGTTTGCAAAACATGTAAAACAAATTGTACAAATAAACCTGTTGATGTTAGTGCTATCATGGTTTAGAATAATTATTGTAAAAGTAATTATTATTGCATTGTAAAATATTCTTTAGGTAACCGTGCATGAAGTCATAAAGGCTCTTTAGATACTTTTACTTTAGTTAATTTTTAGTTCATATGAATATAGAATTTAAATAAAGTAATGCTCTCTTGTACAAAATTCCATTCGATTTTCATGCAAGTAGGTAGTGTGGAAGAAAGATTATTGCACAAAATTTTAGCTCATACATTTAACTTCCTTCCGCACAATAATATTTTCAAAGTTAACACTTGCAAAAAAAGATAAGTCTAGGATTTTTATAATAGAAAAGACTTTTACATGTTGTAGCTTTTATTAATCCTATATGTAAAACAAAGTGTACAACTAAACATGTTGACATTAGTGCTATCATGCTTTAGAGTAATTATTATAAAAGTAATTATTATTGTATTGTAAAATGTTCTTTAGATAAACATGCATAAATTTATAAAGTTTCATTACATACTTTTACTTTAGTTTATTTTAATGTTGTATTTCATTTGGTTAATATGAATATGACATATAAATAAAGTAATGCTCTCTCGTGCAAAATTATATTTCGAGTTTTGTGCAAGCAAGTAGTGTGGAAGGAAGATTATTGTACAAAAGTTCAACTCATTCTTTGCACATTGAACTTCCTTTCGCACAATAATCTTTTTTGGAGTTGGCGCTTGGAAAAAAAGATAAGTCCATGATTTTTGTATAGCAAAATAACTTTTACTTCTTGTAGCTTTTATTAATCATACTTGTAAAACAAAGTGTACAAATAAACCTGTTGAAATTAGTGTTATCATGGTTTAGAGTAATTATTATAAAAGTAATTACTATATTGTAAAATTTTTGTCTTCAATGAATTGGAGATTCTTTTAGGCCCCTGTGTTACTTTCAGAGTAGTCAACTACGCAATGACAACTCACAAAAATAGTCATTTTTTGATTTTTAAATTATTTGCCAATCACTAACAAATAACAAAAATTAAACACCCTCCACTAGGGGAATTATGTCCTATTATAGCTCAAAATGAAACTTTTTTATTTTTATTTTTAAATTATTTGCCAATCACTGACAATAGAAAAAATTAAACACCCTCCACTAAAAATTATGTCCTATTAAATTCACTCAAATAATCGAAAATTAACATTAAGACTAAATTAATAAAAATATAAAAAATTAAATTTTTAAAAATGTTTTATTTAATATAAATAAACTTTTATATCACTATTAAATTTCCAGAAGCTTTTCTTAAGGACAAATCTATTGACTCTAAATTTATATCATAATTTAAAAATTAATAAAATAAAATTTTAAAGCTAAAATACATAAATTAAAAATATATTAAGGAATAACAAGTAACCATATTGGTATTTAATTTATATAACCTATTAATTGTCATTAGTAGATACACTATGCTTACGTGACGTGCCATGTCCGCCATGTCATTTCTCTTGCCATGCTTTATAATTGCTGCAACATGATCTAAAATTTAGACATTCTACATATTAAACAACTTAAAAAACATGGTAAAAAATTCATTTCGTTTATAAATTAGACTATAACTTTTATTAATATTGCTTTTTATTCTTTTACTATTGTGTTTTAATGTTACTTATTATAAATTATATTATACTTAGTAAATAACAATATGTATTTTAATGTTAATAAATATTTTAGAAATTAAATCATTACATTTAGGATGACAATAGAACAATATTAAATAAATAATACAATGTCATGATCGAAGTTGAACTCTTCTTTGATATTATTTAAACTCCTCATCCAAAGTTTTAAAACAATAAATGTTATAAATTTAAAAATTTTGTAGTTGAAAAATTTATTAAAATCTCAAATCTCTAATATGAAATGATCATTAATTCTAGAATAACAATAATTATAATTAATAACATAACCACATTTACTAATGTGGTTGATATAAGTGGGCATGAAAAATAACAATTATCTATATATATCAACCACATTAGTAAATGTGGTTGTGCTAGTATTTACTTGAAATTAAAATGTGGCTTTATAAAGTTGGTAAGGATATTATAAAAAATATATATCTTCCTAAAAGAATTTAAAAAAGAGAGGAATTACCTAGGGTAATGAAAAATTCAAAAAGTAGGTTTTTATTTGTTTATTTTTTAAACATGTTATGACATTGGCCTTGATCGAAATTTTACACATTGTCACTTGAACCTACTATGTTATTCTTCACAACTTTTAGGGAGAAAAATCCTACTAGACCTTCTAGGAAATTGATCTACTAGGTTGATTGAATCTTAGCCATTTGTGGTTCTTCATAATCCTTGGACTTGTGTTGAATTCAAAACTCATGATGAGATGTGAGCATCAATTTATTTGGGCATTATAGATTTGAGCTATTCATAAAGGTTTAAAATCATTCATTCCCTAACAAGATTTCTCCCTTGCAATGCAATCTACATTGTTAATCAATCTTGGTGGAGACAACATCAATTGTTTACATCACTTGAACCTTTTTCCCTTCTTTAATGGCCTTGATCTCTTATAATGTAGTTTCAACCTTTGATCTCATTTGGGTGGAGCCATCCAATGCTCATGGAAAAATGGAGCTTCATTGATTGCTAATTAAAGCACTTGTAACTTTACATTCTCCACCAAGTGTTTAGGAAGAAGACGCATACTGAGCAATACTTGCATGCTTCTTCCCATCATTTCCCAGCTCAAAAGTTAGGTGTTCTAAGCACACTTGCCACTCGTGCTGTTAGAATCTCTGATGAAGAGAGCTTGGAAAAGGAGAAGGCCCATCTTCTAGATGTCTTTGTGAAAAATGGTTACGATAGACACCTGGGTCAAAAGGCCTTCCTCAAGGCTAAGAAGGAGCCGTCAATTCGTAGGGATCCTAATGATCGGGTCATGGGAGTTAACATTCCTTATATCCAGGGGACCACAGATAGGATTGCGAGGATTCTGAGAAAGTTTGATGTGCCCGCGACTTTTAGACCTCTTAATACTATCCGTAGCTCCCTCAGATCTGTAAAAGATCCTATTGACCCTAAAGACAGAAGGGCGTCTATGTCATCCCTTGTTCTTGTGGAATTCCATATATTGGTGAGACGGGTCGCTCTATCAATCAAAGGATTAGTGAGCATTCAGCTGACTTGAGGCATGGTAGGACCAAATCCTCTGCCCTAGTGGAACACGCCGAGAAGACGATGCATCATGTATGTATCGAAGAGGCTCAAGTCATTGCTAGAGTTGCTCAGTTTCACCATCGCAAGTTTAGGGAGGCCCTGGAGATTGAAAAAAGGCCGAAGAATCTTAATAGGGATGATGGTTGGAAGATCAGCAGCTGTTGGGTCCCAGCCCTGTCGTCCTAACCTCCACAGTCCCTTCGTGGTTAGGTCTCTGTGTTTCCTTTCCTTAAGAGTGGTTTTCCTTTGGGTTTGTTGATTATTTTCTTGCTTTACTCTTGATTTGATTTGTTCTTCTTTTAATTTTCGTCCTTATGGTTTAATCCCCTCTATTTCCCTATATATTCAGAGACTATTTAATGTTGGCAACCTATGAATATTTAGCATAATATGTTTTATTTGTAAGCATATGATTAATAGTAATTGATCTTACTTTAAAATGGAAGGTATTTATTTAGCTTTTGATTAGCCTGAGATTTTAACATCCTAATGCTATGTTTAAAGATATATTTATAATTAATAAATGAATTAAAATATGCATTTTCGTAACTATTCAATATTAATTTCCATTTATTCATTTAATTAATTTGTATTTAATTCTAAGTTAATTTAAACTAACCTTAATAAATAAAGTAGGATATAAAATTTTTCTAAATATGTATATTATTTTATCCGAACATTAAATAAAATGTTATTGGAATGTTA
>APFE031606781.1:278780-325437 GCA_000404065.3 Pinus taeda
AAAATATTAATAATATATATATTTATTAATAATTTGAATAAATAAATAGATTAATTTTAATATCTAACCACTGTTCTGTTTTATTTTTTACCCAGTTTACTGAACTGCGTAAATATGATAATAATTATAAAGAATATTATATTATTTTAGTTAAAGGAGGTTTGACTGGGTTCTTAAGTTGAAAAATAGATGTTAGTCTTTTTAGCCGTTGGAGTCTCTGCATGGACTATTTAACACGCTAAACTGGATCTGTTTCTTCAACTTGTCCTGACGATGAACCACACTAGTTGGTTCGAAATGCATCGATAAATGATCAATTATGTGATTTCGCCAAAAAGTTTCTAAACAAATGCTATGGATCACAGAAGTCTAAATTCCCTACGAAAAAATATTAGAAATTTATCTTGATTCTAATGAAATTTGAGTTGTTTGTAGCTCTTTCAAAACTTGTACCCTATCAAATTCAACTCATATAAGAGCCTATTAGTTACTGATTTATTCTAGATGATTAAAGCTTAATCATGGCTTTCTTGGTATTTTACCAACTTGGTCCTACTATACACAAAAATCAATGCCAAGTTTGAAACTTCTTTGAGGCTTATTTTAGACCTCTTTTCTTATGGGTTTGAAACAAACTTTGGAGTCATATTGATTTCAAAGAGAGGATATGCAGTTGTGATGGTGCTGTTAAAACATTGAATTATGGAAGAAGGAAATGTTCCTTTTGTTTATTTTCAAGGATCTTCTAGTTCGATAATTACCTCTTATGATTTCTTAAGTTAATATTTTCTTGCATTCAATTCATCTTAAATAAATTACTCAAAAGATCTCAATAGTAGAAACAAAATGTCAATAGGATAATAAAGAGACAACCAAACAAGAAAAACAAGTATATACCCTAGGAAAACCCACTTGGGGGAAAACCAAACAACCTTTTCCTTAGATAAATTCTTTAGTTCGAGAAGAGACACATCTAATGCTTCTAGCCAAGTACAAGATCAAGTTGACCAACAATATCACTGTGGTCAAGCCTAGTCAAACTGCCCTTATGTCAAGTTACAAAGATGTCTAATCAAATCAACCTGATCTGATCTGATAGGGTTGAATTTCAGGCGTCTCTTGTGCCTAGAAAAAATCGGACCTATTATCCTGAAGTACAAAAAATTCCACACAAGTGAAATTGCATAGAGAGAAGGATGCTACATGTGCGAGGTCAAACAAGAGAGAGATAACTTGGTCAATTGTTGGATAACTTCAACCTTCTTCTTTGTTCCTCTTCATATAGATGAGAAATAAACAACTTCTTATGAAGGATCCGAATTTTTGAAGAGGAGGAAGTCACATGGAACATATATAGTGATTTTAGGAGGCTAAATTTGTGTGTCCCTTCACTGGGGTCGACTTGATGCTAACCTTACATTTGGAGGCTAAAATTCAAAATTTCTCTTTTAAGGTCGACATGAAGAACATGTCTTATGTTTATTATTACATATACATCAAGGGCTAAAATGTTAATTATAAAAATTGACCATAGCTACAAAATTCAACACTCCCCCTTAGCTAGGGAGATATTCATAATGACTATCCAAATTTTCTCTTGTTAACAAATTTATCTAATAAAAGGTTATATAATTCATTGTTAACATCATCATCATAAAATTACCATAATCCTAGTTAGCAACTCTGAACCATGGTTAATCAACAACATCAACTAGTCACCATAATTTTGGTCAGTAGCTCTTACCATTATTCTTGGTTAGTACTTCTAACCCATGATGCATTATTAGCATCAACTAGTCACCATAATTGAGGTTAATGCCTCTAACCCATGGTATATAGACTAGTCCTAGTTCATCATCATCTAGGTCAACACATTTGACCCACGGTGAGTCTCCAAAGGCCTCTCTCTAGGTATGATGCTAAATGTGCTCACTTAACTTGTCTAGAGAGTCTAAGATTGATGTTGAAAGGAACTTACTCAAATAAGTATTTCCAGGCCTCTAGAACCATTCTCCTTAATCTTAGTCAACACACTTTACCTAGGAAGAATGTATATCCTTTGTTGGATCACTCCCTAATCCAAGCCAACATACTTAACCCAGGGAGAATGTTTGTCCCTAGTGTTATCAAATCGACACTCCCTCTCATTGAGGGGGGCATTCTCAATGAGTCTAAGCTTGTCCCTAAAGTATACAAACTTTACTTTGGGTAGATGCTTTGTGAGGATTTCAAATATTTTCTCATCTATAGAGATGTACTAGAGTCTTACTGCTCCTTTCTGTACCATGTATTGGTACTAGATATCACTATTCTCTGACTTGTCATCATGGTCGTCACTTGCACCTGAACAAACAATATCACAAGTAGTTGTTGAAGCCATATTTCTTCACAACTTGCCAATCAACATGCAATACAATTGGAATTTGATTGTGAAAAATGGTTGCTTCCTTCTCATCCAAGAAATCGTATTGGAGTCCGAATTGAACCAAGATCCTAATGAAATATTTTTGTCTTCTACATTCTTCATTCAATCTAAATCTGTGTATCATTACAATTGTACTTCACTGTTTGAGATATATATAAAACCATAACTCATTGTTCCATAACCAACTATACCATGTTGGTACTTCAACACATGTTGAACTACATGTGTTTGCTTACCCATAAGTTGACCGACTACTTTCCAATTACCCTAACTGGGTGCTCTTTCTGAAACATATCTTATTGTGGCAATCCTTGTTGCTCCCTCTACCACTACAAATTTCTAGTTAGTGAAGTATATCAACCATTTATACTAACAATCCTAATGAGGGTCCATCATCAAAAATGTCTAAGGGATATCAATAGTATGATTCAAGGAGGCAATGCATAAAATCTAGGTCCTTCATCTTGAACGTAGAGGTAAAATCTCTATGACACTAAAGCAGGGATTTACTACTCCTTCTATCATGGGAGAAACTATTGCTTCTTCTATCACGCGAGTCCTTCTGATTTTTAAAAAACGAGTCATATAGTAACAATATCAACCTTAATCCATCAATCCAAGTATACAAAGTTTGAGGTGTCTGTACAAAGCCTTCTTCTATTGCAAACATGAGACTTCTTCTCATGTACCTCAAAATCTTGAGGTAACTCTATGGACACTTCTTCTTCCTCAATTACTTCATTAAGGAAAGTGGTCTCTACATCCATCTAATGTAACCTCCAATCCATAACAATAGCAATATAAATAATAATTCTAATAGAAGTGTACCTGGAAACTACAGTAAATGTCTCCTCATAATCTTCTCCCTCTTTCTAGGAGATCCCTTATGAATCTTACTTTTTAATTCTTTATGTTGCATGCATGATATTCTAGATATAATTGGAAGTTAGTAATGAATTCCCTTCGACACAAACATGGTATACTTCAAACTTGTTGATCTGATTACATCCTCTAAGCTAAGTTCCAGTACAATATCTCTCAACACACCACATCAATTTGGGAGAGTCCTCTTGTCACATGATTTGATTCCTTTTTCCACTACTTCCATATGCTTCTAGAGCCTTTGTAGTATTCATCATGTACCTACAATCCACACTAGGAGGCCATGGAAGAAAAATTATAACCAAGCAAAGCATACAAAGACAAGAGGCTAACTAATAGTAAAATAATAACAATAATAATTAAGGAAGAGAGACATAAGCTACTTATCTTTTGAGGATTATAGGGAAATGTAAATCCCTCTAGATCTTAGACTTCTTACATCCATCTTGCAAAATTTTCAACCTTTTCCTCATCATCAACATGATGTCATTATTTCTTTGATGTTCTAGGTTTTCTTCTTTGAGTGGAAACATTAATCTAAGTCCAACTTTAGGGTTTTATTCACAAACTCTAGGGTTTTCACATACAAGACTTTTAGTATTATAGGATTTAGAAACCATAGTTTTATAACACTCATTTTACAACTTTTTAAAGTCCAATAGACTTTGTCATATGAAAGTTCTCTTTTCCATATCCACATGTCAAAAATAGATAGAGTCATCATGTCCCAGAATATGAAATTCATCTTGTCATCAAACAATCAAAGATGCTCCATCTTGACATCAGTGTTAAGAAGACATATCAAGATTAAGGATATTAAATAAAGACTTCTCTATCAATGTGAGATATATTTATCAATAGAGAATGCATCATACTAAGTTACTGCTTTAACATTAATAACAATGATATTTTCGCAACTATGCATTCTAAACTGAATATTGATTTTGATCCTTTCAACCCAAGTGGCTTATCATAACAACATTAATAACACCTCCATATATACAAATGAACCATTTTTATCAAGAGGACTTAGGTATTCAAGCTTGAATAGGAACTTTGCCTCTTTTTCATTGTAATCTTGTCATGTCAAAATTGAAGGTAATATCCAACGAACTTGCCCCATCAAAGTCATGTTTCTTCAAATGCATATTAGTGACAACAGTCATTTTCCTTGTTTCCTTGATGTTCATATCTTATCCACAATCAATATTAGAAACATATTCCATGCATTTTTTAGTGTAGGGTTCATGACAACAAATGGAATCAATACTTCAAGATGTTATAGCTTCAAAACATCTTTCTTATGAACACATTCTGAAATAAAATGCGACATCTTCACAAGTTCATTATATAAAACTTTAAGAATTCAACACATGTATATAGATCACATATTTACCTTAGATAGCCTTGTCTTCCTCACAATCCAAATTGTGATTCCTTCATACTACATATTAGCAAGTGTATCTAGCAATATTTCCTTGCATGAGCATAATTCAAGATCATTTGTGAATCTTATTCCTTAAATTATATTGTCAGAGGCTTGAGGTATTTAAGAGAAATCGCTCCACCAGTCTAACTTCAATTTTCATGAGTATGCACGATCAATTAGACTGATTACTTCATGCTTATCAATAGAATTTGATCCCAAATGAGAGACAAACTTGTTAAGAAACCTTCTTTAAGATTTGCAATAATGTTCAATTTCAGTTTCTATAAGATAATATACTTTCCTCACATATTCCTTTGGTCCAACAATTCAAGTATTAGAATTTTCTTAAACCATTTTGAAAATATTATGAACATCAAATTCACAACAAAAACATTGATAGACTCTTCCTTAGCCTTTAGAATCATTGTTGCTCCTAGTTTTCCCACAACTAGTTTCTTTAAGGTCTTAGAGCCTTCTTTTCATAAGGTTGTGACTCTTAAACTTTACTAAGACTTCAGTCATCACATTCCTCTATTTTGACATTGTTACTTAGTTTTTCACATTTGTAACTAATGAAATTTTTTTCAGCCAGGTCCTATTCTTCAATACCTTTGAAATTAGTCTTGACCACCATCTCTTTTGGTCCTCGAAGTGTATCCAAAATAGGTTAACTTTGGTTGCCTTTTTTTATCAAACTCATTAACCCTTTGAAAATCTAAAATATCATTGGATCCTGGGATGAAAGTTTGAATTTCAGTCATTCTTCAAATATTATGAAAAGTGTACTGATCATAGTCATCCTTCCAACACATATTAAACTAGTAAAGGGTCTTAAATAACTATTGATCTTCATCTAGTTTTTCTTGATAGCCTTTTCTAAGGCCTAAGATAACTCTCACAAACCTAAGATCTATTGGCTTATATTTAGGCCTTATTGGCCTTATTGTGATCATCCTTGAGGAATTTCAACTTTTTGCAACTGAGGTTTCTCAACCTCCTTATACCTGAGGATTATTCTTGCGATTTTTGGGTTTAGATTAAGGTCTTTTAGCCCTGAACCTAGGGCTTTTCCATCTTCCATAGAAAAAAGAAAACTTGATCTAACTATCAACATATCTTAGCCTCTTTGGGATGAAACCTATTCCCCATTTAACTAGAATAGGGTTCAAAAGATACCCCTCTATCAATCAAAAATAGAGTTTAGACTCGGGCCAAAGAAATTTGTCTAGGGTCTCATTTTTCGTGAATGTTCTTACATCTAATCTTTGATACCGTGCTAATTTTTCAAGGATCTTCTATTTTGATAGTTAATTCTTATGATTTATTAAGTTAATATTTTCTTGCATTCATATTCAAAGAAGTTACAAAGAATATCTCAACAATTGAAACAAAATTCCAACAAGATCATAAAGAGACAATCAAACAAGAAACAAAATTATTTACCCTGGGAAAACCCACTTGGGGGGTAATCCAAACAACCTTTTCCTAAGTGAAATTCTTCCGTTAAACAAGAGATACATCTAATTATTCTATCCAAGTATAAGATAAAACTGACCAACAATATCACTATGTTAAAACTTGGTCAAGCGTCCCTTATGTTAAGTTACAAACATGCCAAATAAACTTGAATTAATCTAATTTGCCAGGGCCAAATTTCAACCTTCTCTTGTGCCCAGAAAAACTTGGACATACTACCTAGAAATTGTCAGAAATTTCACACATGCAAACTGTAGAGAGAGAAGGATGCCAAATGCATGAGGTCAAACAAGAGAGAGATATTATTCAACTGTTGGAGAAATTCAACCTTCTTCTTCTTTAGCCTTGTTTGTGTAGATGAGTAGAAAAATTATTCTTATGAGAAATTAAAATTTCACAAGAGGAGAAAGTCAAATCACACACACACACACACACACACACACACACACGCACGCACACACACAAGGGCTAAATTCAAAATTCAAAATTAGATATACATGAAGGGCTAAAATGTTAATTATGAAGCTCGAAAATAACTACAAAATTTAACACCTTTCTCCTTTCAACCATTTTATTTTGGATTTTTGTTTCCATATAATATCTTTTTTCTTTCACCTCTCTTCAAGATGAGATAGGATGTGAGATTCCTTCTTTATAAGGTCATCTTACCATTCATGGTGAATGGATTCTTGTTGGATATTCTACATCCACACTTTGAGGTCCTTCTTAACTTGCAAAATATTTCCAAATTTCTCTTTATTTTAGGTTTTAACTTGATTTTTGATGTGGTGCAGTTTTTTCAAGACTCGAGACATAGTTGATCCTTCTATGCACGAGAATTCTCCCCACCATTCCTATATGACTGATTAAAACTCTGGTTGTTGAAGCAAACAGTGTTCCAAATGGGATGACCAAATTTTTTGTCAATCTTTGACATCTATATAGAGATTGATCAACTAATTATTAGAACCATAATTGGGGAGGATGGAGGCCTCTATGAAGATATCCTTGCATATGATGCTTTCAAAGATCAAGAATCAATCAAACTTTAATGAATTTTTTTGAGCTCCCCCATGAAGGTTATTCGAAGTGTCTGTGCCATCAATGATGGTAAGATCTAGTAGACGGGCTTGACTTATGATGCCTTGGAAGAGAGTCATTTCTACCTCAAGCTTGTGAATGCCAAAATTCTTTTATACCAGTGACTTTATCAAGTGATGGTCATTAACTAGTATCAAGCAGGCTAGATCAATGAGGAGGTTCATTTATCAAAGAGAAGAGAGGAATATTTCCTTTTCTTTGGGCAATGAGGGTACATAAACATTAGACATTAGGAAGGTGTTAGTTAACCCAACGAGTTGGAATTGAATTGTAATAATTCTAAATGTGGCAAACATATTGAGAATGGAGACTTAATTTTAATTATATATAATGGATAAACTACTCGATTGGCCTTGGGTATATATAATAGTTTATTGGTACTTTCTACCCCATTTTTCAGTTAGTTTTTTAATGATGTCTCTAGGGTTTTTTGTTTCTTAGATCATTAGAAAGTTTGGATGTTATGAAATCCATTTTCTTTAAGAAGTTTATGCTTTCCTTGACAATCGAGGCCTATAATATTCTAGGATATGATCTCCATGAGGGGGGGATTGGAGGAGGGGGAGAACTTTGAAATTAACTTGATACAACTTAATTTAAATAAAATGTCTCTTACTTCCTCTAGGATTCATTGATTATATTTACTACATTTTTTCTTCTCTTTGTCGTGAATATTTGTTAGTGTTTTCATAGGTTGGGCATGCACCAATAGTGGGATGTTCTTAGGTTGGTTTGTTGAACCTTTCTTAGTTTATTTTCATGATTTAAGGATGGCTTTTATGAAATTTTTTACTTGATGTTCTGGGATGGAATTGAGATCCTTGTCATTCTAAGCTTTGCAAAGGTTAGGTAGGTACAAAGGGTTGAGATTGATCTCATAATTTACCTCATGTGTGTGTGCAGTAGTGGGAACTATATAGTTGAGCTACTGAGACATAGGATCAACAAGAGTTTCATATAGATTCAATGTTTTCTAAGTGGGGGTTTTGGTTATTGTTGAGTTTGGAATTTCCAAATCAAGGGGGTTAATATAAGGAGGGAGATGAAGAGTCAAGGGGATCAAATTGTTTCTAAGAGAAGGGGAGTTTCCTAGCTATGGACATAGTTGGGGCTACATAGTTCCAAGGAATATGCCTGATGTCTTGTCGAAGCTCTTGGGATCAAAGACTAGGGATTGATCAGGGGGTGAGGTGCAGAATAAGAGAAAGAAATTGTGATAGAGATGTCTATTTGTGGCATCATCCATGTTACAATGGTATGTGATCATAGTCCAAGGTTTGCTTCCATAGTTCATCTTGGTAATAAATATTAATGGATTTCAGAAGAGGATTTAAGATATTCATATAGACATAAATGTGAGCATAGGAAATGTACATGGCTTGTTTTGTGGTGTCTAAAGCTTCAAAAAAATGTCACAAAGCATTGCCAATTCTTGCTAAGATATCCTCATCCTAGAATTCTCGAGGCAAGGAATACGCTTTGATCTAGACTAAGGCCACTGTGTAATATTCTTTGTTGTATATTGTGTAAGAATACACTTCCATTCCATTCAACACTAACTAGAGTAAAATGTTGTTTAGGTTGTTGTTCAATGTATAAATTTATTTTTAAAAACAACAATAGTATTGATTGCTATCGGAGAGAAATATGGGTTTTTATTCTACTAATATAGAGTTTACTCTATGATACATTGTTTTTCTTGTACAATACCATTCCATTTGATTTCATTTGGAGAAAAATTCCCTAAGTTATTAAAGAACACATGTGTTTATATTTTGTTGATAGTGATTTGTGATAACACCACCATCAATGACTAACCTTTGAAGGAGAATTAGGGGTTCTTTATGTGGAACAATACTCATTATGTAAAATAGAGTTTCTTCTAATACCCTACCATTCACTTCAATAGATAAATGTTGTCAGGGTTGTTGACTAAAATTATTGTTTGTCATGCATTAATGAAATTGAGGACAAGGGTATTTGAATGATAATGTCGCGTGGTCACAAATTTGGAATATTAGAAAACTCTTTATCCCTATTTTGATTGAATATTTTTTTATATGGTTAGCTTAAATGTTCCATTGATGAGTCATTGCACAAAATGAATAAAATAATTCACAATAATATTACAATGTAGATTAAGACAACTTATTACAACATTTTTCCATTACTTTGTCTATAAAACTAAGAAAATTGTATGCCCTAATTTGTGTGCTAACTAGGATTAATCATCCTTGTACATGCATAGGTCACCCATATATTGTTAATAATATTATGTTAATAATAACTAAAAAATTATCTTAAGGTGTTTAATTATAAGAAATGACACACACACCTTAAAATCTAATTCTATGGTATATCATATAGTCGATGAAATTTAGGATCCATTATACTTTCATTAGAAACTTTCACATATAACCTAGAAATTCAAAATGTTTTTTCCCTTCAAACTATTTTTTTCATTTTGAAAACATTGTACACATGAATAATTTTCCTTAATAAAATGCACGCCATAGTGTTCAAAAGGGTCCTTTGATAAAAATGAAATTGGATTTTTGAAGCCTTGTGTTTGACAAGCAAACATAACCAAAATCATCAAACCATTTTCCCTCTCCATGTTATGGATTTGCTAAGCTGTCCTTTGACCATGGTTCTACTAAAATTGACTATATTTACTAAGATGCATACTTAACCTTCATACAAGGCCAAAGTAAATGATTCAAGTTAGAGAATGTACACATGATCATTATGAACCTTCGTACAATTCCATATCTTTGATCTGATCTATAAAACATGTTATTGTGCAAAAATATTCTAAAATAGCCTTTGGTTCATAGTTTGAAAATCAATGTTGAGTGCCTCAACAAAATATTAGTTTTTCAATAAGCTAGAGTGGATGTGCTTGTGTGTCATAATATATAGCCTATCGGCTTATCATGTGGACATTTTGGTAGCTAGGTAGTTGTATCATAATTGGGCTTTGTGGTTGGTGTCTACCCCTTGGGGAGGGTTTAGTGCATATTCTATATCAAAACACAGAGTAACAAAAACTTCCAATGGTAAAACTATAAAACCATAGTTTATCTTTAAAAAACCATATATTAATCCTATAATAATAAATCAGGCTCCGACTCTTTTTGCAATAAATAAATATTACATAATTAGTTATATAATTTAACCTTACTAAAAAAACAATGAGATTATATAATTATAATATAAATAAATTTTAAGAATAATAATATAATAATATATATTATATATATATTTATAATATATATAATATATAAATTTTAAAATTAATTGTTTAATCTAGTCAAAATTTCATATCATTATTAAAAGTTTAAATCTTCCTTGAGATAAACATGCTAATTCTAAAATTTATATCATAATTTAAAATTTTATAAAAATAAAAAATACACAAATTGAAATATATTTAAAAAATACCACATAACCATATTGCTATTTAATTCATATAAACTATTTGTTATTTAACTTATAAAATCTATCTATATAACAAATTATTTAATTTTTTTTTTTTTTTTACCAAATAAAATAAAACAAATTACATAAAATATAATTTAATATTTAAAAATCACATTAAAATTATGTAACCATTAAAATATTACATTTTGAAGTATATATACGCATAAAACATAAATTTGAAAATAACTCCAAAATCATGTTTTAAGTTTCATGTACCATTTGCATATCCCCTTATAAATGAAATTGGATCCACACTACTGGAGAACGGTAACTATTTCATATCCTGGTTGGTCGAAAATATATCGATAATCTAAAAAAATTTCGAATGTCATAAATTAGTATAAATTCATTTTAAGTACGGATTTAACATGAACTGAGAGGGATCAAATTTGTTCATGTGCAAATTTTTTTAGAGTGCCAAATACAATGTGTAATTTTTCATTATTTAAATTGTATTTATAAATGGTATATAGAGTATATATAAGACCAAATAAATGTTTAACCTTAAAAACTTATTTTTTTTTTCACGATATATACATAATTATTTTCATATACATTGTGATAACCATGGTCATCCATGGTCAATCGTCGTTAGCCATGGTTCAAAGTCGTATTGTGACAAATATTGTCTCAATATGAAAATCGTCTATGGTCAACCATGGTTCGAGGTTGCATTGTGACAAATATTCCTTCAATATGAAAATTAATCATGTTCAAATATGGTCCAACATCACATTGTGACAAACATTGTGTTAATAAGAAAATCAATAATTATCAAGCATGGCCAACCATGTTTATTTTAGGGTTTATAATATTTATCTTGGGATTTATATACATTGGGTTTATAATCCTTAGGGTTTTTAGTATTAATTCCTTGAGTTTATAGTATCAATCCCTTGGGTTTATTAATCTAAGAGTTCATATTCCTAGGATATAATATTATTCATAGGGTTTATAATCATGGTAAACCATGTTCCAACATCACATTGTGACAAAGATTATCTCAATATGAAAATCGACCAAGTTCATCCATCATTGACCGTGGTCAATCATGGTCAACTATGGTGCAACACCACACTGTGACAAAGATTGTCTCAATATGAAAATCAACCATGGTAAACCATGGTCAACCATGTTTCTTTTAGGGTTTATAATATTTATCTTAGGGTTTATATACCTTGCGTTTATAATATTAATCCCTTTGGTTTAATATTATTGTTTACGGTTTATAATCCCTTAAGTTGTTAGTATCAATCCGTTGGATTTATAATGTCAATCCGTTGGGTTTGTAATATCAATCCATTGGGTTTGTAATATCAGTCCCTTGGGTTTATTAATCTAAGGGTTCATATTCATAGCGTATAATATTATTCATATGGTTTATAATATTAATCCTTAAGTTTAATCCTTGGGTTTATAATATTCGTCAACCATGGTCTAGCGTCACATTGTGAAAAATATTTTCTCAATATGAAAATTAACCATGGTCCAACATCGCATTGTGGCAAAGATTGTCCTGATAAGAAAATAAATCATGCTCAACCATGGTCAACCATGGTCCAACATCACATTGTGACAAAGATTGTCTCAATATGAAAATGAACCATGGACAACTATGGTCAACCAAGTTTATTTTAGGTTTTATAATATTTATCTTAGGGTTTATATACCTTGGGTTTATAATATTAATCCCTTGGGTTTATAATACCTTGGGGTTTTAGAATTTATCCTCTAGGTTTATTATTCCCTTGGCTTTATAACATCAATTCCTTGGATTTATTAATCTAATGGTTCATATTCCTAAGCTATACTATTATTCATAGGGTTTATAATATTAAGCCTTGGGTTTAATGTTAATTCCTTGGATTTATAATCATGGTCAACCCTAGTCCAACACTACATTATGACAAATATTTTCTCATTATGAAAATCAACCATGGTCCAATGATGCATTGTGACAAATATTGTCTCCATATGAAAATCAATCATGGTAAGCCATGGTCAACCATAGTCAAACGTTACATTGTGACAAAGATTGTTTCAATTTGAAAATCAACCATGGTAAACCATGGTCATCCATGTTTATTTTACTGTTTTAATATTTATGCTAGGGTTTAGATACCTCAGTTTTAATATTATTCCCTTGAGTTTTTGATATTAATCCATTGGGTTTATAATATCAATCCCTTGGGATTATTAATCTAAGGGTTCATATTCCTAGGTTTTATAATATTAATCTTTAGGTTTATAATCATGGTCAACCATGGTCTAATGTCACATCGTGACAAAGATTTTCTCAATATGAAAATAAACCATGGTCCAACATTGCATTGTGACAAAGATTGTCTCAATATGAAAATAAATCATGCTCAACCATGCTGAACCATGGTCCAACATCGCATTGTGACAAAGATTGTTTCAACATGAAAATGAACCATGGTCAACCATGTTTATTTTAGGGTTTACAATATTTATCTTAGGGTTTATATACCTTGGGTTTATAATATTAATTCCTTGGTTTTAATATTATTCCCTTGGGTTTATGATACCTTAGAGTTTTACAATTGATCCCTTGAGTTTATAATATCAATCTATTAGATTTATTAATGTAAGGATTCATATTCCTAAAGTATAATATTATTCATAAAATTTATAATATTTATCCTTAAATTTATAATCATAATCAACCATAATCACACAATTTTATAATATTAAAAATGCAAACATATTTTTTTCACCTCAAATTCATACTTCGAAGCTACACCTTTCAAAAATCAATACTTCAACGATAATGGATATGTTTTTGGTTGGTAGACATAAATGCTTTGAATTTAAGAGGACAGAGTCATACAAAACTAGGCCTAATGTGCAATCAACATTATATTGATACTTCAAAGTCAACGATTATGAACATACATGTTTTTCGTTGGTACACATGAAGCTAAGATGACAACGTCATACAAAAATATGCCTATTGTGCAATCAACATTATTAGCAATAGGACAACCAGCTCTTTTCTTCGATGGTTAAATTTTTCTTCGAACTGAAAGGAAGATTAATTATTGTCTTGGCCGAGTTTATTATATTATATTTTATTTTATTCTAAATTATTATTATTATTATTATTTTAATTTAAAATTGGAGGGATTACAAATTGTAAAGATATTATAAAAAGATATATACAATGAAAAGAATAAAAAAAGAGTATTTGCAGAATTCGATGTCCGACACATAAAAGGTTAATATGTATATATATTTTGGGTTAAACATGTTATGGAAAAATACATTTAATATTTAAGAATCAAACAAATTTTTGATTGATATGAAACCATCCTAATTATTATGTTTTTGATGTCTTATAGGTCTATTATATGAATTTGGATGTTGGCTATATGACATCTTTCTATTAGTGCCATAACATGTTATGAGCAATGACGATGTTTTTGATGTCTCATATGAACTTGGATGTTGGTCATAAAACCTCTTTCAAATAGTGTTATAACATGTTTTGTCACTTGCTATGTGTAGCATAGCATGTATCATATGCTCACATGGCACTCAATCGAAAGTCTTGGTGTTGCTACTTGAATATGCGATATCATCATTCACAATATTGAGGGGGAAGAACCTTACTACATCTTCTAGGACATCATGAATTGAATCTTAGCCATTTGAGGCTAATTCTTGGAACTCCATGAAATCCAAAAATAATGATGAGATGTGAGCATGTAATTATTTGGGTAGAGCAAGTTTAAGCCATTCAAAAGGGTTTAAAATAATTCATTCCCTAACAAGCTTGGTGACAAAGGTTTAAAAACTTTCATTCCCTAAAAGCTTGCTCCCTTGCAATGCAACCCACATTGTTACTTAATATTGGTGTGGCCAACATCAATTGTAATGTAATGTGAACCTTTGATCTCATTTGCATTGAACCATCCAATGCTCATGGAAAAAATAACTTCATTCATTTTTCACAAGGGTTTAAAATCATTCATTCCCTAACAAGCTTGCTCCCTTGCAATGCAATCTACATTGTTAATCAATATTGGTGGAGCCAACATCATTTGTAATATAATGCCAACATTTGATCTAATTTGGGTGGAGCCATCCAATGCTAATAGAAAAATGAACCTAATTGATTGCTGATTAAATCTAATCAATTTTTTAAACTTCTAACTTTACTTTCTCCACTAAATTCAAACCCCATGAGAATATATTAGACATTTATCTTTTTTCTAATGAAATTTAAGTTGTTTGTATCTTGAGAATTTTTTTGATTCAAAAAGTGATGCAACTAAATGTCAATTATTTTTGGGTTCAAGAAATGCATCTCTTGGGACAACTAGGGTTTGAGGCAGTATAGCAGTGCGCAGACCGGAAAAGAGCACTAGGCACAGGGGAGGCCGACCCCTCTTGTGCTTGACCAAGACAGAGAATCGCAGATACGAGCGAAGGGTAGGAACCAGAAAGTAGAGGGCTCTGAAGGAGAAATGGTAGCTGAAGCAGGGAGGGGAGAGATCCCCTCCTACAAGAACATAACAGCAGGGGAGTCAAGCAGAATAGGAGCGCAGAACGGTTCAAGGAAAGGCGATAGAGAGACCTCGGTAATGGGAGCTCGTTGGCAGGTGGGATTAAGCAGCAAATGTCTTCCAAGGGCATCGAAAAAACCCAGGTTTGTAATTCCGAACAATAAACTTGAAGAGTATAGAAGTTATATGAGAGATCATGCTTTAATATGTAAGTTCGTAGGGTTTTGGCCGTTTGAGAAGGATTTGTCTAAATGGATACAACAGAGATGGAAACCTAAGGGGCATATAGATCTAAAATTGTGAGCAAAGGGTTTTTTTACAGTTATATTTTCAAATCTAGAGGATAAGGAAAGGATTTATGAGGGAGGACCCTATTTCATGAAAAATGTCGGTCTATTCATTCGGCACTGGGAAGACTGCTATAACTTAGACAAGGAGAAAATGTTAGTAGCACCTATCTGGATCAGAGTTTTCAAGCTACCAATGGAGTTTTGGGATCCGGAGATCCTAGAAGGAATAGGAAATGCGATCAGAACATTTGTTAAAGTTTTCGAGACTACCAAAAAAGGGAGATACACATCTTACGCTAGGATATGTGTATATATGAATATAACAGAGCCAATCCTGAAATTTATTGAACTGGAATACCATGATGAGGTCTAGCAGCAACCAGTGGATTATGAACACATCCCATTTCGCTGTAGAAGATGTCATGAATACGGCCATCTCTATAGACAATGCCCTCTAAATACGACAGAGGAATCAACTGGAAAGAAAGAAGAAGAGACGAAGGCAATAGAGGCAACCAAAGGGAAGGAAGAGGGATTTAAAGAAGTACCCACCAGAAGAAAATTGGCAAAAGGTGTGCCTCTGTGGCAACCACCCATTAAAACAATGCCATTGGAAAATCAAAATAAGTTCAAAGCCATTTCGGAAGAGGAAATAGGGTGGAAAAGGAAGATAGCGATGAGGAACCCATGGAACTATCAAAAGAAACAGGAGACAGGACAAAATCCAGGGAAACATGGAACAAGGTGGGGTCGAGGAGAACATGGACTAGAGAAACAACCAAACCCAAATGGAGGTATACCCTCAAAAATACAAAGGCGACGAAGAGGAGCAGATAATGAGGAGATTGTTACAGGAATGGAGGCTTTTAGATGAAAGGTTTATACGAGAAGAGCAAAAGAAGTTATATAAAGAGATGTTCCAAAAATATAAAGAGAAGGCAGGGGCACTTGCAGTAAGTCAACAAGAATGACCAGGAATGCAAGGGACTTATAATATTAGATTGGGTAGTACTGGAAAAGGAGGAAGAAAAAGAGGTAGGCGTCCAATGAGCGAAACCATCCAAGTGGTGTGGGAGATGCTGGTGAATTCAGGAAGAGTCATACATCTCTCAGAGGTATTTCAACAACCATCAAAATTATTAAAATGATAATCACAAGTTGGAATATCAGAGGTCTCAATAGTAAGGGAAAACAAAGATATCTAAGGGATACTCTGAGAAAAGACAAACCAAGTATAATGATAATTCAAGAAACCAAGATTAGCAACTAGAAAATAGATGAAATAATGAGAAGGTTTAATACGCGTTACAAGGTAATGGGGTAGGATGCGGCTGGCAGTGCTGGAGGACTAGCAATCCTTTGGAATCCTGAGGAAGTTCAATTTGAAAATTGGGTAAAGTTCCCTCGAATCCTTTCAGGAACCTTTAGAATAATAAGTTCGTCGGAATGGATAGTCCTTACAGGGGTATATGGTCCACATTCATCAAATGAATGCAAAAGCTTCCTTCAAAATTTGAAAACAATTCGAAGACTATACCTGGAGAAGCCATGGATTGCAGGTGGGGACTTCAACATGATTACTACCACAGCGGAAAAAAGAGGAGGATTGAGAAGAACTGACCAAGACATGGAAGCTTTTGGTGACATGATATCAGAACAAAGATTGGTGGATATTCCGACAATAAACGACATCCATACATGGAATAACAGAAGAGGGGGAATAATTCAGATTGCATTGAGACTGGATAGATTTTTAATATTAGAACAAATTATAAATAGGGATATATTCATTGAAACAATGATCCTTCCAGTAATGGGCTCAGACCATTGGCAAATCAAGCTAGAAATTGACCTTAAAACGAGCCCCAAAAGGCGCCCTTTCAGGTTTGAAGCATTCTGGCTTAGGAATCAACAGTTCATGCCAAAGGTGGAGGAATGGTGGACCAAGAGCCAACAAAGAGGACGAAGCAAGATGTACACCTTTCAGTTAAAACTAAAAGAACTCAAGGAAAAAATAAAAAAAAAATGGAACAAAGATGAATTTGGGAACATATTTATTGAACAAAAACGTTTAGAACAAAAAATGAGAGAGCTACAACAAGAAATTATAACAGAAGGCAGGAGTGAGGAAAGAAGTCGAGAGGAGGGCATAGTGATAAGCCAAATTGAGGAACATAGGAAATAGGAAGAGATCTTATGGAAGAAAAAGTCTCGCATAAACTGGCTTCGTGAAGGAGAAAGGAACACAAAGTTCTTCCACCAAGCCATGATCTAGCACAGACAAAGGAACATAATTTTTTCCATCAAAAATATGGAGGGACAATGGATAACCCAACATGAAAAAATGGAACAGGCTCTTGTAGGACACTTTAAAGATATCCTTACCGAACCTCAAGTAAATAGAGAAGAAGCTATAGGAAGGATATGCAACGAAATCCATAAAATGATCACCAGGGACTAGAATTTGGCTCTGATGAGGGCAGCAACCCTGGAAGAAGTGGAGGAAATCATGAAAGGGATGAAAAGAAACAAAGCCCCAGGACCCGACGGATTTACAGTGCAATTTTACCAAGCAGGCTGGCATTTCCTAGGACAAGATATCTTGGAGGTGGTCGAGGAATCACGTAGACACCAAAAGGTATGGCCTGGCCTAAACTAAACTCTTTTATCTCTTATTCCAAAATATGCTCACACAGAAACAGCCCAAGGCTTCCGTCCTATTGCTCTCTGCAATGTAATTTATAAGATTATTGCAACTTTAATGGCTAAGAGATTGAAACCAATTCAATCTAGTATAATTTCCCCAGAACAGACTGGGTTTGTGGAAGGGAGACAAATTCTAGACGGATTGGTAGTATCTCAGGAAGTAATTCATTCTCTGAAACAAAAAAAGGAAATGGGCATGATGATAAAGTTGGATCTCTCAAAAGCATATGACCGCCTAAATTGGAATTACCTTACAAAAACTTTAATGGCTTTTGGCTTTTGCAATCGATGGGTAAACTGGATATACAATATGATATCCACCCCCAACTTCTCCATTCTCTTAAATGGATCACCAACCTCGAATTTTAATACCACAAGAGGATTGTGCAAAGGGGACCCTTTATCCCCATTTTTGTTCATCATAGCAATGGAAGGATTGGGAAGATATATCAAGAAAGAATTGAGGGAGAGAAAAATCAAAGGAATGAGACCGTGGGGAAACAACTTACCAATTACTCATCAACAGTTCGTTGACGACATTATGCTCTTCTATGCAGTCTCTTTGAGAGAAGTTAAATGGGTGAAATGGATCTTGGACCTATTTATGGAGGCATCAGGCACTGAAATTAACAAGGAAAAATCCAATACTTTCCTCTTCAATACACCAAAAGTGGTCAAAACCCACTTGACCAGAATCCTGGGCTTTCGCTCTGGAGAATTACCTACAAAATACTTGGGAAATCTTATAGCTTCAAATCCTCTGAGAATAGAAAACTGGCAACAAACTATTGAGAAACTCAGGAACAGACTGGCTAACTGGTCCTTCCGAATTTAGTGGGAAGACTAGTGCTCCTTAAATCGATTCTTCAAGCAATTCCCATCTATCCTCTCTCGGCAATGGCAGTCCCTAATGGAGTGTGTACAAAAATGACGAAGATATTTAGAAAATTCATATGGGGAGGACCAAAGCAACAAAGGAAATGGGCTTTAATATCATGGAAAGGCATAAAAAAAACCAAAGAGGAGGGGGGACTAGGCCTTAGAGAACCGTATATTCTGAACCAAGTTCTAGGAGCAAAGCTATGGTGGAGATGGATGAAAGGTGGAAAAGATTCATGGAAAAAAATATGGACCTAAAAATACAATATGCCCACAACTGCTGAAGGCATTCTTAGACTGGAGGAAGTTCCCAGAGGGTCCACAATCTGGGACCTAGAAAGTCAAAATAGAGATATCATAGGAAAACATGCATTCTGGGAAATAAGGAATGGAAATACAACTAAATTTTGGGAGGAAGCCTAGCAGCAAAGAGAAAGAATAATGGAAATACATGACCTGCAAAACACATACCAGAAGGCTAAATAAGAAGGGTTAAATTACGTCAAAGACTACTGGAAAGAAGAAAGGCAAGAGGAAACCTGGCGAGTATGGAAGAAATTGGAAGAATGGGACATAAATATTAATCGTGAACAGGAAGATTTGCTGGTAAAGGAAATGGAATCAAGAAGAATTAAAATAAGAACAGGTCCGGATATACTTCGATGGGGAAGGTCCACAAAGGGAACGTTTATGGTAAAGGAAGCCTATTATTTTACAACTCGACAGGAGCGGGAAGATGAAGCACTAGCGTAGAAACAAATATGGCAGAACAAGTGGTGGCCAAAGGTAACCTTGTTTACTTAGCTAGTAGGAAGAGGACGCATCTTGACATGGGATCAAATACAAAAGCGAGGGTTCCATGGACTGCCCAAATGTAGTCTATGCAAACAAGATGAAGAAACGCAGGAACATCTCTTAAACTCATGCCCTGTAGCCCAACAACAATGGGAAGAAATCAAAAACCTCTTTGGAAAGACAAACCGGGACCCTCAGGACATTAAACAAACTATTTTTCAATGGGGGAAAGGTCAATTCTCAAGTCCTATGGTCAGGAGAGCCTGGATTTTAGCAATGGGATTCAATATATGGCTAATCTGGAAAGAGAGAAACCAAAGAATATTTCAAGACAAAATCAATCCTCCAGGGACAATATGGAAACGAACCCAAAAAATTATAAAGGAGACTATCCTAGCGGAAGCCTGGGATTAGGAAGACTGGAAAACTACTCCAAAAGAAGGTCGAGTTTTAACCAATCTAAATCTGGAAGAAAGCATGATTCATCCTCAAAAGCAAAAAAATCAGAGCATTCAAAACCAAAGCCCAACAAAGTTTAAACGCCCTCACGAAGACTTCATCAAACTAAATTTTGATGGGGCTTCTAAGGGGAACCCGAGGCCAACAGGATTCAGAGGTATTTTTAGAGATAGTCAAGGACGGACCAGATGGGTTTATGCGGATCGGGGAGGTATAATGAACAATAACGAAGCTGAATTAATGGCAGTCTACCAAGGCATCAAAATAGCAATTCGAAACGGTTACACAAAGCTAGAAATCAAGGGAGACTCTAACCTCGTAATAGAGATGCTCAAAAAATTGAATAATGGGAAAGATTGGGAACAAGTAGCAAAGAGTTGGAGGATGGATGGAATAATTCAGGACTTGGCAGAAACAATGAAACACATTGACTATAGAATCATTAACCACATAAGAAGAGATGGTAATAAGGAAACGAATTTCCTAGCTAACTGGGGATGCAATGAACAAGATGGGAAGGTGGATAACATATGGCCAACTCACGTGGAAGTGACATGATGGGAGAACCTTAAGTTAATCATTACCCAGGATAATAATGAAATTATAGCTTCAAGATAAAGGTTACAGATGGCCCTCGATAGGGGTGGACAAAATGGAGACGTGTGGGATTATGATGGAGGAGGGATGGTGGCAATACAAACTACCTCTCAATATAATCATCCCACAGGACAATAAGACGACCTGGAGACGTGGTAGAAACCCAAGGCGAGGAGATGCCAGAGTAGTGGAGAATGAAGGAGGAAGGATCGGCGGTGATCGGACAATGGGACATTGGGTAGGTGGCAATAGATCAATAAGAGTAAGTATGGGCAGAGCTGAAGATAGTATGATGTGAAGGAGGACGACGAAGGAAGAGAGCAGTTGGCAGGTATTATGTGCGATTTGTTTCAGGAAGGGGCAGAGGGAAATGACAGGAATAATGAGAAGGGCTGGAAACGACGTTAACAAGACAGGAAGGCAGATGAGACAAGACAAAGGCATGCAAGTAGCATAGTTCGACACTAAGTAAGACCAGATCGTGACAAAAAAACAGAAGGCCTGGGAGGAAGAGAAGCCCCCCGAGCATAAAGACCAAATTCCTTCTAGGAAAGTAAGGGCGGGGATGACCAAAATGCTTGAGAAAGAACAGGAAGGGGAAGAAATAAACCTGGATAGGAAAGTTAAGGAGGCTGGCAGAGAGGAATTCGTAGGGAACGTGTCATTCGAGGTGGGGCAGGGGAGCCAAGAAACTAACAGGTGCAGACCACTTTGGCCAGGCAGAGGAAAAGGACGCAGAGGCAGAGGGGGACGACGTCAATTCGGTAGACAAGAATCTAGAGTGCCTTCACCAGTTCGTCAAAGGCAGGGTCGAAAAACTATGAAGCATATGGTACAAGAGGTAGAGAAGGCCTACAATGAAGGAACCGACGAAGACATACACAGGATCATCCAAGAAATGGAAAATAACGCAATGCAAGAAGATTCAGAACCGGAGATGGAGGATTGGGGCAACCTCATCCCTAACTCAGGCAATACAAGGGGACGCTTGTCTTTATACAAGCAGGCCTTACATGTATATTGGGTGGTGAAGCTGTTACTAGCAAAGGCTATGGAGTAGGTTGCAGTGGAAATGGCAGAGATGGCTCAGGGCATACCAAATCTAAGGAGAGAGATGAAAAACCTCCAAATTACTTTGCTCATGTAGGATAATAAGCTGGAAGAAATACAACAACAACTGAAGAAGATAGCTACAGCCCCCCGGGAAGAAGAAACTCAGCCTGAAATCATGGTAGATTAATCTCTCTAGATTAATTCAATGGTTTTCTGTGTTAACTCTCTGAGAGCAAGCTCTCCTTTTTGTTCTGTTTGACCTTGATCATGTCGATAGGAAACCAGATTAGTAATTTTGGAAGTGAAGTGTATTTGGCATGGATTTGCAGACTTTGTCTTTTTTGTTACTGGTCGGCGTATAAAGACTTAAGGTGGCCAACAGACCCAGTTTCCCTTTGGGGTGGGTTGAGGCCACCAAACGTTTGTACTTATTTTAACAAGGATAAATAGAAAACAAAGGTCCTTCTTTAGCTGACAAAAAAAAAGAGTTGTTTGTATCTCTTTCAAAACTTCTAACTCTATCAAATTTAACTCCTATCAGAGCCTACTAATTGTTGAATTCTTCTAAGAAATTAAAACTTAATCATGGATTTCTTGGGTACTTTCCTAACTTAGTCCTAATGTACACAAGAATTAGTGTCAAGTTAGAAAGAAACTTCACCGACTTTTTTTGTAGACCTATTTTCATATAATTTCAACCTAAAGGATGCAATTTATTGATTTAATTGCTTCCTTCTAACTCTATTTGAAATAATTAGTTATCTTCAAACACATATCATACTATTAGTGCCTTTACTACACACATCCATTTCCTTCGAAACTAAGTTGGATTAAAATCCTTTAGTACACTATAACACTCATGCTTGATTCAATAAATACCAAAGTCATGTTCCTAGGAATAAAATCACTATAAATATCTTGCAAAATGATTAATTTTTCTCAAGTATTCCATTTACATTGTTAAGAACATCCTCAATTTTTGAGTCTGCACTATAATCTTTTCTTGTGATGTATCCAATTCCACCGAGAATGTCACTTTCATCTACATGATCAATTTATATTCAATAAAAATGACCTTAAGCAGTTTCCTAATGATTGTTTGGTAGCATGTATAGTATAACTTTCCAAACACCCTTAATTTTTATTTTTATAGGTGCATTTCTATCATTTGTTCATGAAATGCACCTTTTTTCAACTATTTTATGACTTAAATTTGCATCCAAGGTTTTAAGAGATGAATGTTGCAATTTTTTCTCATTGGGTAAGACTACATTTCCATATACTTCAACAATAACTAAGTGAAATCTTATTTTAATTGTTGATCAAAATTGATATTTATACTTTAATAAAAGTTATTTGTAGTAACAACAAAATCCATGATTGTTCTTGGAGGAAAATTTGAGTCTCATTATATAAAATAGAGTTTATTATATGATACATAAATTTTCTTTTAGAATATCATTTCCTTCAATTAAAATTGGAGACAAAGAAAGTTTAGTGTTTTTTTGTAATCTTAGTATTCTACTGATGAATCAAGAGATAACGTGTAAATCATATGTGTTCTGACCATGGTCTGCCAATTGGGAAGCCAGAACAATGGTGGAAATATAGTTCCTTTGTCCAAAATTTCACACATAACTCAAAAAACACTATATCCATACCATGCATCAACATGTTTACCAATGATATCATGTAAATGCATAAGCCTAAGTGCATCAAAATGGTAGTTGTGCTCCTTAAATTCCATGATAACTATGAATCTCCAAACCTAAGAGAAGATGCTACAATAAAGGAGGTGCCATGAAACATATTATTTAGATGTTGAAACATCAATTGTTGTTTCTAGTGTGTTAGGTGAAGCTGTACCTTTTACCTTGGAGAGTTGGCCTCAATTCACTCCAATTGAGGGACCATTTCATTGATTTTGAGGGGAATCTCTCGGTTTTCTACTTGGATGGTGTCGAGTTGAAGAGAAATATTCCTTTTAGTATCTTATTTGTTCTCGAGGGCTTGGCCAATGAGTGTTTTGATGTGCCAATATAATTATTTAGTACATAAGTACAAATTTTTCTTCCTAGAGTGTGGCTTGGCTATGGAAACCACTAAACAACTCAAGGGAGGACTTTATTATTAATGTTCTTATTCCTTTAAGTCACTTCTTCAATAGTTGCTTGATTTGCAGTTGTTCAGATGTGTTAAGGGGTATGATAATGGTACCTTGCATCACAGTTTGGGTTCGAAAGCCATGTTGTGAACTCCCCTCACCTTTGCTAGAGGAGTCACACCTACTTATCATGCAATGGTGAGGCATGTTGTAGGAGATAAACTAATAGCAAAGGACTAAGAAAGTGGTTGGAGAGAGCAAATGATAACAAGAAAGCACAACAGGGTTGGGAGCAATAAAAGTGAGTTGTAATTAACCGATGAAGTTAATTTAAGGCAGAGTAATTGGCGACGAGCAAACAACCACTACAAGGAAATTAGGTAAATCAATTTCACTGGTGTCGACACACAGCTTGGGCACAAGTGTTAAGGTCTAAATAGTTTGTGTTGGTATAATGGAAGGAATATGAGTTAGGATGTAGGGAATATTGTTTTAGATATTTGGTTTGAATGATCCATTGATACATGCCATTATGCAAAATGAACAAAATAATCAATAATGTCATTACAAAATAGATTAAAAGTCAAATAATTAAAATTTTATAATTATTTTTTTAATATAAAACTAAGAAAATTGCATGCCCTACGTTGTAAATGGACAATAAAAAGGTTTTAAGTCCATTTAATTCCTGAGACGGCGACCAACCCAGGACCACCATGCCTGTCTTCATCTGTACAGCGCAGAATCACCCCTAGCTCTGACCTCATCCCTTTGCCATACCCCATGGGAAACTATCACCGCAGAGAGACAGTAACCCCACTGCACCTCTCTCCACTCCATTCCCCACACCCCTCGCACATACCACTGTAAAAACAAATATACAAATGAGACGAGGGACAGGCTTGTGGGTCCAAATTTCCAGGATGACTACAGATCTAGCTGTATTTTTTATAGGCTGCTTACTGCAAGATGAACCAGATCTCTCTCTTACGCAATTTCATAAGAAATCTATAATTAATCATCCTCATACATGCATAACTCACTCATTGGTACTAAGAATGTTGTGTTAACACTTACTCAAAAATTGTCCTAAAACGTTTAATTAAAAAAAATGATATACAAACACATTAAAATCTAATTTTATAATATACATCATATACTTAATAACATATAAAATCCTTATAATTTTTTTATAAACTTTTAAATATAATCCAAACATTTAAAATGCATGTTACCCTCCAAAATAAATAATTTAGATTTAATTTTCATACATAAAAAAATAAATGATTCAACTTGGAACATACATATTATCATTATGGACATTCATATACTTTCACATTTTTAATTTGATTAAAAAAAACCATTTTATCATGGAAAAATACTTCAAATTCTTCAAATTGACCTTTTATTCATAGGTTAAAAACCAATGTTGAGTGCATCCAAGAAATATTAGTTTCTCCAAGCAGTAGTCATTGGGTTTGCATGCCTTAACATAGCATGTGGAATTATCATGTGTATTTCACTGTAGAGGGTACTTATATCATTACTAGGAGTTATCATGGATGCACCATCCTTACGGAGGGTGCCTTAGATATCTGTATCAAAATCATTTCTTCGAAGCAAAAAACTAATGGACTAGGCACTGAAACCGTGATTTATCTTAAAATAACCATTTATATTGATCCCAATATGCTAAATTAGGTTTTTTTCCTTTTGATGTATGTTCCATATACATGGTCAAATTGTGGCCCTATATCTAAGTTCTCAGAAAATGGAATAGGTAAAAAACCCAAGGGAAAATTTCTTAAAAATTATTGTTTAGTCTACATAAAACATTCATATCACTCTTAAAAAGGTCTTCAAAGTTTTTTTGGACAAACTTTCTAATTCCAATATTTATATCATTTTTTAAGATTTTACAAAAGCAATCTAGATTATCTTAAACACAATTTTATACCAAGCAAATAGAATTTAATTTTTTAATATGCAATTTTTTTTATCATGTATAAATACTTTCATATTTAAAAACATAAAATTTAAGAATTAACCAATTTAAACTCCATAAATATTTGATAAATTTAAATTTAAAATAATCTAAAACTGATTTATTTTATTTTTTAATTTAATGTTTTTTAGTTATTTATTATTATTTAATTTAATTTTGTATTATTATTATTTATATTATGTTAATTTCTCGTGACAAATTCTAGCTCATTCTACCATGTAAAAATTTGAAAATTTGAAAGTTTTTAAAATAAAAATACATTGATTATAAATATACTTGAGAAATAACTTATAACAATGTTAATATTAAAAATATGCTGCTGCTGCTGTGCGCGCGCGCGTGCCTGAGCCCGCCTCCGCCCTCGACCTTGCCTGCTTCAACTTCGAGCGTCCGGCTCCATGGACCCTCCGGATCCGCCTGGCAGGGATCCGGAGCTTGAGCTCCAGCATGCCTTCTCTAATCTGATCAAATCGCTACCTCAACAAAGACCTAGACCTACTGCATCTAAATTTGTGAAGAAGCTAGAAATTTTACAAGAAGTTCACTTGCCCCCGACCATTCCTCACAAGGCAGCCATTTCATTGGCAGAGAAAGGATTAATCGGGCAGTTTACAGGAATATGGCCTTCGCCCAAAACAGTGCAAAGATGGGTTGAACGAAACTGGGCTGACAAGATCCAAGGGAAAATATCCATCCGATTTTGTGGCAGAGGATATTTTACCTTTCACTTCGAGACAAAGGAGGACAAGAACCTAATCTTTAGAAACGGGCCTTACTTCATGGATTCCAAGGGTCTCTATCTCAACAAATGGACCCCGGATTTTGATCCAGAGCTCGATATACCAAGTGCAGTTCCCGTCTGGGTCAGGTTGCCTCACCTCCCCCTTCACTGTTGGGGCGATGACTCGGTCAAAGCAATAGGGAACGCGGTCGGAAAATACATAGATCGCAGCGAACCTAAAGACAACATGCAGGCCTGTGCGCGGATCTGTGTAGAAGTTGACCTGGGACGTGGACTACCGGAAGCAATCAAACTGAAAGTCGACGATTGGAGCCACATACAGCAGCTGGACTACGAACAGATTCCCTTCAAATGCAAGGTATGTCACGAATACTGACACTTTTCAAATAGATGCACTAAAATCATAAATGTAGAATTAGAAGAGCAAGAAGGGCAATGGGAAACCGTTAAGAAAAAAAATCAGCCCCGCCACTGAAACTGTCAGACTCTGAAGCCCCAGAACCCCCCCTTCAGAACCCCATCCATCTCCATTTATCCCATCAGCACCCTCCTTCCTCCTCTCATCAGTCTCCTCTGCATCCCCCCTCATCATCTCCTCGACCTTCGGATCCACCCATTCCTCCATCTTCTAATCCATTCGCGGCCCTCTCTGCTGAAGAATCCGAGCCAGATCCTCCCCCCTCTAACTTTACCCTTCACCCCTCTTCCCCTCACATCTCCCAGCCCTCCCCTGACACCCTCTCAGCTAGAGTAACCAGAAGCTCCTCAAAGGATCATGGAGGGCCCAGTGATATACCCAAAAAACATGGGCCTAGCAGAAAATCTGCTAAACAACATAGGGAAGAAAGCGCACAGAAAGACATTGCCATGGGATCTCAGACCCCTATTGAATCCTTCATACTTGGCCACTCAGATAAAGAAAATAATACCAAAGGAAAAGAGAGTCGAGCACCTCTCCATGCAACCAGTAAATCATGATGAAAATGCTATCATGGAACAGTAGGGGACTAGGGCACCCCTCCAAGATAACAGCCCTCAAAGATCTAATCCAAAGTGAAAAGTCTGAAATTGTCCTTATTCAAGAGACAAAGCAAGATCAATCTAAAGTCAACAGGGTCCTCAGCCAGCAAAAACAATACAGTGGTTGCGCAAGTGAAGCAAGAGGAGCCTCGGGTGGCATCCTAACAATGTGGGATAATAGCAAATGGAGCTGCAACTCCACCAAAATGAACCAGCATTGGATCAGTGTTAATCTAGAAAGCAAGGAGGATGGAGCAATGGTAAGAATATACAATATCTACTCTCCGAATCAGTACAGAGAGAAAGAAGCATGCTGGAACACGCTGGAGGCAAACTTAGAAGAAGACCAAGACAACAACCTCATCCTTGCAGGGGATCTAAATCTGGTCCTTCACGCCAATAAGAAAAGAGGGGGAACCTTCACTGCTGACCCCTTCAGAAATCGACTCGAGCACATTATGCAGGAGCAAGAATTGGTGGATATAAAGCCTAAGAATCGACTGTATACTTGGAGCAACAGGCGTCTAGGAGCTGGAAATATTATGGAGAGACTTGACCGTTTCCTCATAAATATCTCTTATCTATCCTCCTTCGCTACCGGCCAGTCAAATATCCTCAACAACTCTGCCTCTGACCACTATCCAATAATGCTCACTCTCCTCAGACATTGCCAGCTCGGTCCTCTCCCCTTTAAATACTGTTCTTTATGGAATCGAATCCCCGAAGCAAGAAATGTGGTATGGCAGGCCTGGACCCAACATGTGGAAGGCTCCCTGACTTTTATTTGGGAGACTAAGGTGAAGAGAACCAGATAGGCACTAAAAAATTGGGCAAAGACCAAATTCCAGGAGCCCGAATTGAGCAAAAAACGCATAAAGAAAGACCTCGAAGAGCTGCAGAAAAAGATTGAGGCCATTGGGCTCTCACAGCAAGACAAAGAGAGTGAAAAAATGCTCTACTCCCAGCTGAGCCAAACACTAAGGGACGAAGAGGCTAAATGGAGGCTAAAATCAAGAGAGTTATGGCTGCGTGAGGGAGATAAAAACACCTCTTACTTTCATAAGCAGGCTACCGTTAGAAAGGCCAGAAACACAGTAAGTTCAATTAAAGACAGTGAGGGGAACAGTTACACTACCCAGGATACCATAAAGGAAGCAGCCACCAACCACTTCAAAAATCTCCTGACTGAAGATAAAAGTGAAGAGGATTACTCAGCTCTGCTCCAGCACATGCCCAAAGAAGTCACCCAAGAAACAAATAGCAGGCTCAAGCGTGAAGTAGAAGAAGAAGAAGTCCAAAAAGCAATCTGGAGCCTTCACCCAGATAAAGCCCCTGGGCCTGATGGGTTTCCAATTAGTTTCTACAGAGAG
Organism: Pinus taeda; assembly: GCA_000404065.3. Classification (NCBI taxonomy): domain Eukaryota; kingdom Viridiplantae; phylum Streptophyta; class Pinopsida; order Pinales; family Pinaceae; genus Pinus; species Pinus taeda. The sequence continues at coordinate 308,126 of APFE031606781.1, forward strand.
TACTGGCAGATGATTAAAAAGGATCTTCTAAAGATGATACGTTGGGTTCTAAGGAAAGGCAAATTGGGGGGATTCACCAACTCAACACATCTAGCATTAATCCCAAAAGAGAATAGGCCTTCCACTTTCTCTAGATTCCGACCCATATCTTTATGTAATTCAGCATACAAAATAATTACAAAAATCCTATCATCTAGACTCAAGCCTCATCTACCCTCTTTGATCTCTGAAAACCAAGGGGGCTTTCTTCCTAACAGGAACATAACTGACTCCATTCTTCTTGTGCAAGAGGCCATCCACTCAAGCATAAGCCGAAAGGAGAAAGGTTTTGTCCTAAAGCTTGATCTTGCCAACGCCTTCGATAGGGTCAGACACACCTTCCTGTTTGCAGTGCTTCATAAAATGGGATCCGACCCCTCCTTTATTAACATGATCAAAGCCTGCATATCGAACCCTTGGATATCCCCTCTAATCAACGGTAGACCCTGTGCTACCTTCCAATCATCTAGAGGCCTTAGGCAAGGCTGCCCCTTGTCTCCATACCTATTTATCCTCATGGCGGAGTCTCTAAGCAAAGCCTTGGATTTCAATCGAAGAATTGGTATGATCACTGGCATCAAAATTGAGCAAGGCACAAAGAATATTAATCACTCACAATTTGTAGATGACACCCTCTTGATGGGAGGAGCGTCCATCACTATTGCAAGGCGCTTTAAGAAGATTTTAGACCAATTCATGGATTATTCTGGAGGAAAGGTCAATCAGGTTAAAAGCTGCATATACGGATGGAATGTTTCCAATCTCACCATTCACAGCATTGCTAGCGAGCTAGGAGTCTCATACAAGTTAAACTGGAGTCACTTTACTTACTTAGGAATGCCGGTGAGTATGGGTCCTTTGAAGGCTGACACATGGAATGAAATCCTCGACAAAATCCGGAGGAAAATCCAGCAATGGGGATCTATGTGGCTGAACCCAGCTGGGCGCCTTGTCCTTCTCAAATCTGGTTTGACCTCTCTTCCCATCTATCGATTCTCTTTGCATCAAGCCCCAATGACTTTTCATCAAAAAATGGAAAGAGCGCTCAGGCACTTTCTCTGGCAAGGAGGGAAAACGGAGAAAAAAAAATTCAATCTGGTTAGCTGGAAGAGTGTCATCCAACCTAATGAAAAAGGAGGACTTGGAATAAGATCTCCAAAATTGCTGAACTTAGCCCTTTGAGCTAAAATAATTTGGAGGTTGATCTCAAGGGCTACAGCTTGGTGGAAGACGGCCCTAGAGGCTAAATACCTGAGCAGCTCAAGGCATCAACTCTTGGACACCAACATCCCCAATAGAGAAAGCACAAAAATCTGGAAGCTTTGCAAGAAAGCCATACCCTTTATGACTCAAAATATATCAAAGGTTCCAGGAGAGGGGAGCAGCATTAAGATTTCCACTGACAGAATATTAGCACAGACCCCTATTGGATCAATCGTGAGGGTAACCCCAGCGATAAGTTGGCTCACTGACAATGGCATATGGAGCTTAGCCCAAATATCGCAATGGGAAAGTCATTCCCAAGCTTGGGCTGATTGGAAATTTCCGAGTTACCCCAGGGAGCTAGAGCCAAGCATCGCGGCCTTAAAGAACCACCTGCACAGTAAAGCACCAACTCAAAGAGGCAAGCAAGATGGCTTCAGATGGGACCCCACGGGAACTCAATACACGGTCAAAGCTGGATATCAATACCTATGCAACAACACCTCCACAGGCCATATGGAGTCAATGGAAGCTGGTCTGGAAAGCTGAAGCCCCTCCTAAAGTCAAATTCTTCTTCTGGCTTCTCCTGAAAGGGAAGATTCTAACAACAGAAAACTTAAAGAAACGGTGTATTATGGGACCGTCCAGGTGCCCAAACTGCTGTCAAGCAGAAGAAACAATACAACATCTGTTTATAGACTGCAGGATAGCTGATGATTGTTGGAAACAAATGGACTTAATCGGGGGAGTCACATGGGAACCAAAGGCAACTATTGCAGATACTGTCTACAATTGGAGGAAACATTGCCCATGGAAAGAAAAGCAGAGCAAATTAACGCAAAGAATATGGAACGCTATACCTCTAACTCTAGTATGGCGCATATGGCTAGCTAAAAACAAAAAAGTCTTCCAAGATAAAGGATGTAATACAAGAATCATGTGTCACAAGGCAAAAAATTTAGCAGTGGAGGCAATCATAGCTCACACTCAAGGTAAGATCGAGGTCACCAATTACAGCATTGAAGAACGAAATTTGATCAGCTATGCCCAAGGAAACACACTCAACACCCAGGCAACAAAACAAGGAAATCCACAGCTGAAAGAGACTAGCAGCGCATAGAAGCTGAGGTTCAAGGAAAAGGAATTTGCTCTCTGGTTGAGCAACTGCAACAAATTCTACATGTTCTTTGACGGCGCTTCAAAATCAAATCTAGGCCTAGCAGGCGCTGGGGGTCTCATATGCAACGCCAATGGTGAGACAATTCTCCAATTTGAGTGGGGGCTAGGAGAGCTATCTAACAACAGGGCAGAGGGACTGGCCTTGCATCAAGGACTCTCCCAGCTGATCAAGATAGGAATTAAGAAGGTAATGGTTTTTGGCGACTCAGCAATCATCATCAGGCTCATGGTGCAAGAGCAGAGCACGCCAAACATTCTTCTGCAACAAATCAACAGCAGAAACCAGGTCCTCCACGAATTGTTGGAGGAAGTCCACTACTTCCATATCCTTCGTGGGCTGAATAAAAAAGCTGACCAATGTGCCAACAAGGCCTGCGATCGTCCCAAAGGCAACCTCAGCTGTAACAATAGCTCATCCTTCCAACCGCTGCCATGAGAGTCACGCAGCCAGTCAATGCACGGGGAACAACAGTCAGCAAAATCTATGAGTGCAGGTTTATCAGCAGAACAGAGGACAATACAAGCAAGGCGGGTTGGACATGCATCAGAATAAAAATCAGGGGATCCATTCATATCACGGGAATCAGACAACATGAAACAGGAAATCGTCCCGCCAATCAGAGCACTGCCCGAGGCCCAGATTTGCATAGGAAGAAGGAGTGGAGCTTCGGGAAGAGCCCTCCTCTCTCCCGCCTTCATCATCTGCCTTTGCTTATTTATAACTGGGGAATCATGGCTCATTTCCTCAAAAGAAATACTCGAGCTCGCAGACTAGAGAGAAGAGCAGAAGGCGCTTCCCCTCAAGCCTTTCGAGGCAGCCCAAGTTGTTCCTTTAGAGAAGTAGGCTTAGCACGATTAGTTGCCTTTAGCAGCAGCAAGAAATTGCGAGCTCATAGCCCTGAGAGCAGAGCAGAAGGCGCACCCACTCAAGTCCTCCGAGGTAGGCCAAGTATTTTCTTTAGAGACGCAGTCATAGCACGACCGGTTGCTCTCAGCAGCAGCAAGCTCTAGAGCCTGCGAGATAAGATAGAGAACAAAGCTTTCAGGCATCATATAGCTCCAATGGCGCGTCAAGAACAGTGTTTTCACTGCAGGGATTTACAAGCTGAGTTTGATGAGGTGCGAGCGCAGCAGAAAGCTCTGGATGAACAAGTCCGCAACCTGGAAGCAAGGCTTGAAGAACAGTGCAAAATAATCCATGAGAAATACAGAGCTGAGATGAACCTCTTCTTACACAGAGTTCACTCCCTGCAAGAACAATTTAGCGACTTAAGCAACAGATGCAGCCATGCTGAAGAAAAGATTTCCATCCTCAAGTTTATGATGGAAAAGAAGTTCAAAGATGCAACATCCTCTTCCAGTGCAAAGCCAATTGAACTAGATCTTGATCCAGAAGGATCTACAGCAAGAAAGATAAGCCATATAGACATAGATTAGTCATGATGTGCAGATGCAAATTTTGGGGCTTGCAGTATGTTCGAATCTACAGTAGTATAAGTAGTCTTAGAGGCAAAAAAACAAAAGTAAGAATCAAGGAAAGGAACCTTTTTGTAATTCCTTGGATCCAAAATGCTCAGGAAGCATCATATGTATGGCAAACTGCCTCTTTTCTCTTTTCAGATTAATACATAGCAACCGAACTTTGTATAAAAAAAAACAATGTTAATATTGAAATCATAAGAACTAACTATATATATCCGATTATTTATAAAAATGAGTTATTTTTTTTAAAGAAATTCCATTAAAATTACATAAAAAAATTTGATATTTAAAAATTATATTAAAAATATCTAATTCTAAAAATGTTGTAATCTATGTTTTTCTTTATTATGTAAATTTAACTTTTTTTCAAGTTTTTTCTTTTCCTACTTAATTTTATTGAAAATTGGTAATGTTTTGTTGGGATAACAAGTTTGAGTTATAGATTTGTTTAAGGATTTTGAATTCATATAGATATAGATAAACAATAATTTCACCTAAAATTATATCTTTCAAATTAAAGAAAAACCCAAAACCTAAAAAAATTAAACGACAACATGAAAAAATACATCTTTAAAATATATGTATTAATTTAGTTATTATAAATAACTTTATAAACACATCATTTAAAAATGAGATGATAAAGAATAAAATTAAAATCATTTAATGATTACAAATATTTTATAATAATAATAGTAAATAATTTAAATTTAAAAAAAATCAAATATTCAATTTATATAATACTTAATAAGATAAATCATTCATTTTCCTATAATAATTTAATTAATAAAATTATAAACTTTATAAAACAATATTAATATTTAGTCACATTTAACTATTCTAATACATAACCCAATGTATTGATTAATCTGAGTTTTTTTGTTTTAAATAAATTCCATTAAAGTAAATCAAAATATTTGGGTTATTTATATTCTTGGGTTTTAAAATTTAAAATATTATTTAGTTACAATATTATTTAAGAAAATAATAATAATCAAATTTTAAAGTTATTGTCAAGTCAAAAATTAAATTGATGGATGATTTTTTTAATTTAGAGGAATCGACAATTGGGTTAGTATTATACTTCCGTGATATGAGGTTGATTTCGACTGTTACCACTATAACCTCTAGGGCCTATGACTTATCCTACTCTCTATAGATTGGGTTATGTCAAGGGGAATTGAACTTTCGATCTCTTTCTCACAAGATTTCATTTTCACGATGATCGCCCACTGAGATGCATTCCCGAGATGATGAATACAGTTATTTTCTTTAAGAGATAAAGAATCCATTTTTCTATAACTAGTGTGCCATATAAATAAAATGGATGGTAAAACGCTGATAGAAATCTATGCATGATAAACATAAAACCACTTAGTTCATGATACATATCACATTGCTAAATTAAAAAAAAAATCATAAAAAATAGCTAGGTTATATATATATATAACTTAGCTATTTTTATTGATTTTTTTTTTAAATTATCAATGTGATATGTACTCATGAACGAAGTGTTATGTCTATATTATATATATGACAATATTCTTAATCATGGAGATTTATCCCCACTTTACCATGGAAATTATTAACTTATAAATATGTTTTCTTACAATACCATGGCTTATCAATACCACATGCCAAAAAATATAACTCATTTCATATGACAATATTTTTCTAATTAATCAATTTAATTAAAAGCATAGAAAATGACATAACCAACTTTGAAATGATCTCAACCTTTGATATGTAAATTATATTAAGAATATTCTAGAATATCTTGTGGACATTAAATCTCTACCATCTAATAACTATTGGTACTTAGAATAAAATTATAAATGCCTTATTCTAAAATAGACACAGAAGCATGATAATTTGATTATTAAAATTATAAAATTATACATACTCTACCCCTTTAATAATTAAATTATTATGATAAATTGAATTTTTTATCTACATATTTTACCCTTTTAACAATCTCTTATGAAAAAATGAAAGATAGTCCTAACCATCAAACCCATTGATACATATCTCTTGAACAAATTGGACAAATATTTATTTTATAAGTAAAATTTCCATATCCTAGTCTTAAACATAGAAATGATCCAAAAATTATTAAAGATCATTATATATATATATATATATATATATATATATATATTATATATATAGGGTCAGTAGAGTAAGAGGGGTTATCTTTCACATTAATGAACAAATAAAGATTGACAAATTAGATAAAATATTTATTAATAAGTAAGAATTCTTATATCCAAGTCTTCACAATAAATAATCCAAAAATTCTTAAAGATATATATATATATATATATAAGCTTGTTAATAAATATAAATGATTAAAGTCAGTAGGAATGAGAGGGGTTATCCTTCACATTGATGAACAAATAGAGATTCAGAATGCATGGGGTATCAACATCATTACGAACAACCAAGTATAATATATGGCTATTTGGAAAGGTCTCGAGCTAGCCATAATGCGCAACTGTGAAATATTAGATTCATTGGAGACTCAATTTTGGTAGGCAAGTAGGTAAGAAGGCTAGGGAGCCCATTTACATGAACCTCTCATCAATTCTCCAATGTATCAATCTTCAGATTCAACAGTTTGAGGCAACCGAATTCTTTCATGTATATCATCGTATGAACTATTTGGTTGATGCAGAGGCAAATAGAGGAGCTTTGTCAGAACAAAGAATTTCAAAAATAAGGAATGCATCTATTACTCATTTTCCATTTCCATCAATATAATCATTAGAGTGTTTTGTGGCCATCATCTTCGTTAACAAGGATGGTGGTGTTTTGGATCAAAGCATCGGTGGTATATAATTCTAGTGATGCATTCTTGACAAGCCGATGACCATAAAAATATCAAGAATGACAAGACCTCAAGTCCCATGTAGCGGCATGACGACGTAGCATAGTGAGCCATGTGGAAGTTGGAAGGAGGGACAATTAAAGGCCAGTGAATGTTTCTGTTAGGATGTAGAGATAATTATTTCAACGACCTTCTCTGTATCTAGATTTGTTCATGTGGTGAGTTAAAGAGGATTGGCCAAGATGATGCCATGGATTTGGAGGAGACATGAATTAATGCCCAAGGCCTATGGCCTTAAAAAAAATGGCATGGGTTGTTTCTCTGAACTTATAAGTTGGATTAAAATGGGATGGAAGATGACATGTAGACACTGGACATTTTGGAGAGACCGTAGCTTCTATTCTAGAGATCTATTCATGGCTTCAATCCTTGGGATTTTGTGACTGTGAATTTTTTCTTGCAACCTGAAATTGTTGAGGAGGCTCAAGCTCGCATGAACGATCCATTGGAGAGGCTGGTGGGATCTATTGAGTAGCGTTGGGACCAAAATAACATGTTAAATGATTTTGAAGCAAAGCCTCATGTGGTGACGCTGGAAATGAAATATGAGCTCCTGCAATTTAATTTTGAAAACATGAAGCTTACATTGGAAAATGATATGGACAAGATGGAAAACCATCTTAAAAAGTTGGAAAATGAGAGAAGGAAGGTGGGTGTGGGATGTCAAGTTGATTTGGAATTCCATGTGAGACACTTGAGGAAGCGCGCATGACACACACTAGAGCTAGAAGGGAAAGTAGAGGAGCGTGGAGCCGAGGTGTGTAAAGTGTTAATGGAAGGTAGAGTTTCAACCCCTAATTATGTATCTTTGCCTCTTTTATTTTGTCAATATATTGTAGATATGTAATTTTGTTAGTGATATTTGTTAGGGTTTATAACATGAATGTTATTAGATCCAAAGTTAAAATTTTATAAAGATATAAGAATTTTTATTTTTGAATATGTCTAGTCTCTCAAGATCTAGAATTGATTACATTTTTTTATGGATTCTAAACCTAATTCCTATTTTTGATTTTAATATAAAAACCTTTATTCGTTTCTTTAAATATAAAAATAAAATAAATTATTATATATTCATTATGAAATATTTAACACATAAATATATTTAATAAGATAATTTAGTGTCTATAAAATTCAAACATATTATATTATACACATGGACATTTTTCGGTTAGGGTGTGATGTCATTCAGTTACATAGTGGACCAAATTTTAAGTGCAATTTTTCGTATTTAAAAAAATGTAGTATTAACAAATTTTATCTCTTTTGATGTCTCATATATTTATATCAAAAATATATCTAATCCATTTTTTTTAAATGCCTGTGGGAAAAGACAATATTTTATTTATATTCAAATAAAATACATTATTTGTAAATGTTAAAAAAATTAGTTAGCTCATAGACTATGGAGATTTTTCAGACTGTGCATATTCATTATATTTCATTCTTAATATCCAAAAATGAATTTTCTATGTCATTGCACTAATAGTACTTGAAGGAGTACCTCTAGATAAAATCATAACTATATTGCAAAGCACCATAGTATTGTTTATTCCAATTTTACATAGAGAAAACTAAAGATTTTTCATAGTTAAAAATCCTTTTGAAATCAAATATAGTGCCATGGTAGACATATGTTGTTGATATGAAAATTAAAAACTAAAATTAGTTTATTTATTGTTTCATGTTTTGCCTGCAAAAATTATGAAAAACAACCCGTGAATGTGATAAAATAGCCCTAAAATTCCAAAAAACCTGTGACATAATGTAACTATCCCTATAATTGTGATCATAGGTACTATCTATCTCTATATTATAAAGGCAAAATTTAAAGCACTCCCTCTTGTTGTAAATTGGGGAATATCGATAGAAAAGAATAATGTCATTTTTGAAAACAACTCCAATCCTTCATCACGGTAGTATATAATAGTATTACTCTCCATAATTCTCTTCCAAACAAATGGAATACTTAGCATGAACATAATAACTCTGAAATTGCTATTCAAAAATATATCTTGTGGGCATTATTTGATGAAGCAACACAATGGAACCTATCCATAGAGGATCCGAAGGACTCATCTACATATCTAATTCACATTACCTTTGTTTTTCTTACAACATTGGAATAAAAACAAATAATTATAATGAATCGTATCCACTCAAATTAATATTACAACTTGTTGGATACCTTCAAATTAGTGCCTTTCATTTTTATGGATATTTAATGCTAGTGATAAAATGGATGCAAGGAACAACTAGATTAAAAAACCACTCTTCTCATTATTTAAAAGGTTAAGGAATTTCTCAAATATTTTTTCACACATATATAGGAATCAAAATAAAGGAGCATATAGTCTTTCAAAAAGAGGATTGACATTGGATCAAGGATAGTGGGAAATTAAAGTTACATAAATAACCATTAATTGTGAATTTGGGCATAAAAAATCATATCATGACATCCTTATATATATATTTTGATCAAACCAAGATTTTAAGCATTTTTCAATAGTGTTCACTTTCCATGTATATTCAACCCCTTATATTTTTTGGATTTCCTTCCACATAGTTTTGGAAAAAGGACACTGTATGAAGAGATGTGGGATCGTTTCAAATTCTTCAAGGCAGAGTGAGAATTTACTTGGCCCACAAAAAGTTTATTCTTGAAGGTTTTCGCAAGTATGTGTTTATTTTTTATCTAAATCCACATATTTTTTTTTTATATTTGGTGAGCTGTTTAATTTCCATAGAAAATTTTCCTTCTAGGGGAAGGATGGGCATCTAGTTACTGCACTAAAAATAAGTATCCATACTTGGGGGTATAGGATACTAAAAGAGATAATGACTAGAATAAAATATCTTATGTTGGAAAGAGGGAGATAAGTGTTTGTTAGAGAGAGGTTATGTAAAGTGACCATTCATTTTCCAGTTCTCCATCTAAGTTTTAAACTTCTACTCCTTTCCATGTTTGCTCTCGAAGGAACCTAATATTGCTTGAAACTTGATGGAGATAGATAATTCCTTTTTCATTAAGAGATTATATTATAATATATGAAAGGATGTGAAAGTTCCATTGACCTATCCATGGGTCATTCCCAACTAAAAATCTTGTTCCATATCCTACCTTCCATCTGAGGCCTTGTGCTTTAATATAAAAATAATTTATAATGGCCTTCCATACTATGGAACCATTTTGAGCATATTTTATTGGAGTTTTGATCCATTCCAATGTTGAGGAAGGGAAGATGTATTTTTTCACCATTACTTGGGCCCAAATACCAAAGCATTTTATCATTCTCCAAGATCCTTTTTGTACTAATGCTTTTGAAAACTAGGTAAATGTTTTCAGTCCCCAACCTCCTAATTCTTTTGGGGTTGCTATAAAGGGCCATTCTATTAAAGAAAATGGTCTTATTTCTTGATTCCCATCCCAAAGGTATCTCAAAGTTATTTTATTTTATTTGATTGAGAATTCCGAGGGGTACCCAAGCTAAATATGTCCAATATATAGGAATGGCCTCTAGGAAATGCGTGTATTGAAGCAACCTTCCATCTTTGGAGATCCACCTGTTACACCACCATAAAATTTTGTTCTCAAATTTTGTAATAATAGGGACTTGATGTAGGAAGTGTCTAAAGATGAGCTAAAATATGTGCTTTCTAGCTTTCAAAAGGATAAGAGTCCCGGTCTTTATGGTTAGGCTATTGAAATTTTTACAAATTGATATGACACTTTGTGATATGATTTGTTAAAGGTTTTAAATGAATCCACGTGGGAAGGTAGTATTTTACCAGATGCCAACTCTACCTTTATCCTATTAATACCCAAGGTTGAAAACCCTTCTTCTTATGAGGAATTCCTTATGTAATTGTGTCTACAAGGTAATCTTAAAGGTTATAGCTCGAAGGGCAAAGCCTATTCTTTCTAAGTCTATTTCTTAGGAACAATTCAGGTTCTTCGAGGGGAGGTATATTCATGAAGCCATAGGGGTGGCCAAGAGTGTCTTCATAGTCTAAGAATTTTGAAGGCCAAAGGGAAGTTTTAAAGATAGATCTCTCAAAGTCATATAATCAAGTAAATTGAGTCTTTATTAGACTCCTCCTAACTCATGTTCATTTCAAGGTCCCATTTATCAACTAGGTTATGATATGTGTGATGTATTTCTCATTTGTTGTTTTAATTAATGGTTCTGCCTCATCTTTTTACTTTTCTTAATGTGGTTTAAGAGAATAATATCCCATGCCTTTACTCCTCAATTTACTAGTTGTTGAAGGCCTTAGCCATATGTTTGAGGAGTCAAAGAGGAGGGGTGATTTTAAAGGGGTGGTTATTGTACATGCCCTATCAATTATTCATTTACTTTTTGTCAACAATATCCCAATCTTTGGCAATGTTGTGGCCAAAGATATCTAGAATCTTCAGGAAATCCTTCCTCTATTCGATAAGGATATGGATATGGTTATTAATGAAAGAAAATATTCCATCTCCATTTTCAACTTGGATGATATTGAGATTTAATATATTAGTTCTACATTCCATTTCAAGGTATCTAAGTAGAATTTGGTAATAAATATCACAACTTTTATCTATAGCCAAATTTCTATAAAACAAATGATTGGAAGTGGCTAATAAAAAAGTGGAGAAAACACTAAATTGATGGAGGTTCCTATGGCTTTCTAGAGTAGGAAGACAAATCTTTGTCAAATATGTTCTTAAATCTATTCTAATATATTTGATGTATTTGGCCTAGATTCCTAATGGTTTGATAGAACAAGCTCAAACGATACGTTTTAAGTTCTTATGGGAAGGATGACAGGATCAATTCATAAATCCCTCGGTCAAATGGTCTCACCTTTCTATGCCAAAATTGTTGGGCAAATGAGGTTTAAAAAATATTTTCATGTTTTCCAAGACTTTGGCTGCAAAGTAAAGTTGATGCCAATTATCTACTTGTTGTAGCCACTACAATACCACCCAAAATTTTATCTTGTATATATGAATTTTGGGTCCCCTTGTGCATTTCAAGCAGGGAAAATTTAAGGGGCTAATATTTGCAGGTGGGCTAATTTTCAATGCATTTTCCAAAAAGAATATTTGCTAATTTTTACCATTTCTAAAAATTATTCGCCCAAATTTTATAGTATAAATTTATTTTACCTTAAATATTGCCAAAATTATATAGGGACTATATATACAATTTGTATAAATTTGAACATTTTTACAATAAATATTTTATAGCTTGCATATTAGGGACTAGTAACATTTGTCGAGGTTTCTAAATTTTAAGATATATTTCCATCCTTAAAATTTTTCCTTATTTGAAGGGCTTAGCAAATATCCCTATTAGTTTTAATGGTTAAATTCTATCATAGAGGCTACAAGTGCTAGTATGCTCATGATGAACACTATATATAACTTCCTATCTAGCTTCATCATTAGAATTAGTGTTTCTAATATTTTACATCATTTGTTTTGCAAAGAATGATTCAACATTTCCTCTCCATTTATGCTTAAGTAGATTAAAGAAATTAAGGTTTTAAGAAATTATCAAAGTTATTCTTATGTGTGACTTTTGCATGCATAGGGCTTGTATCAAATCACAACCAACTGAGAAGTCTTATTGCCACTAGAATAAACTCATTATGGGAAGTAGTTTCTATTAGAATGGGATGACCCTATGACATTTTCCAGTTTGGAATTCCATACGAGAAGAAGATTGCTCAACAGTTGAGGCCTTACTTGAGAACCAGGTTAATTAATCTGTCTCAAGGCCCTAGTAATCAAAATTTGTGATGACTATTACAAGTTCATCTCAATGAAGAAATAAAGAAGAAAGACAAATAAACTTGTGAAAGGTCTAAGAGAAAGATTTCATTGCATAAATTGAAGGGAAAACAATGTTGGGAAGAGAAAATTATGGACATATGAACCTATGGAATCATAGGTGCTAGTTTTATTCATTGTTCTTGCATGCATTTTCTTCATTTTATTTCAATTCATTTCCATGTTTCACCATAGAATGCATACATTCATACTTCCATTCTCCCATACAAATATTGAAGAGTCTTTTGACCATAAAGGAAGTGATAAAGGTTGCGTCCATTTCATCACCTATAAGGAGATAGAATATTTTTTGTGAAGGATTTAGTAATCTTGTAGAGATAAGCTCAAATAGTTACATTTACAAAGGTATCTTCTCATATGGCATAGAGGTTGCAATAAAAATATTCAAAGACATGGTTGGGAATGAATCCACATAGAAAAGGATTTCGATCTAAGGTAGAGTTACTATCTTGGGTTCACCATAATAATTTGATGAATTTGATTGAGTAGTGTCAAGAGAAACTATAGGACGTTGGTTTTATAGTTTTCTCAAAATGGAACACTCTATGAAAATTTGCATCGTGGAGAACAACTTTCCAAAAAGAAAAGAATGAGGATCGCAATTGGAACCACTTATGGATTATCTTACATACTCATGTAATCCCTCACTACTCTTCAATGGGAAATTCAATTCATAAAATATGTTTCTAACTGAATAATATGCATCTAAGATTACAGGTCTTGGGAAGGCTTCAACTAAAGCATCAAAGTTTGAAATAAAATCCTATAATGCTAATAATATACATATATAGTAATTGGAGAGTGTTAAAGCTTGTGATGTTTATACATTTGGAATCCTTATACTAGAGATTATATTTATAAGATAAAATTCAAGTCAAAGTTCTTTAGCAATTTTTGGTTTGGCAAGGAAATATATCCACTGCAATGATGAGTAGCCAGATATAGTAGATTTTTCCTTGAAGAATGTTATTCTAAGAGAGTTCAACTTTGGATGTAAATTTTCTTTCATTATGTTTAGTATAATGAAATTTCTTGATTTCAAGTTACATTGATAATGTGTAACGAAACTCACTAAAAAAAATGCGACCCACACTATTGTTGAAAATTGTGACCTGCACTAATGCTGGAAAATGTGACCTACAATTGTGACAGAAAATGAAACCTAAAACCTTCTTTAAAGAGCTACGCCCTTTAAGTCACATGTCACATCTTGAAATGGCATTAACTTCCCACTAATCCCTACAATTGCGACTTGTGATCCCTCTATATCTGAATTCACATCCTCATATCATAGTTGGTTTCTCATTAGACATTGCATCCACAGTTTTTTATTTCTCCATGATCATCGTGTGCAATAAACATAACACATGCTTCCAAACTGTGACTTCTCACATGGCCTCATCATATTTCTTCCTATTCATCAACTATGGAATTGGTTCGTTCCCACAACCATGCATATTTATAATCTTTGATGCATTCCTTACTCCTTATCACTTATACACTTAGCTTAGACATGCACTCTTTCATTGAGTTGTGTGCTTGCACAAGAATCGAAATTCTCACTAGAGTATTAGTCTCAACTTCTGTTCTTTCAAACTTACAGCCACACCTCTTCTTGCAGTGGTGTTGTCCTGAATCTAATTCACAAATCTAACATTTCAATTCCCCATTAGATGAAATTGTATTAATACGATCACATGAGACCATTTGCTTGGAATATATTATGTTCATGAATTGAATTGAATGATTGATTGGTCACCATCACATTTCTTAATTATGTATGAATCCATTGAGTCAACTCATAGGTCTATGTCTCATAAAGTAGTGCCTATATCTCCCATTTACCCTTTTATTCCATAGAAAATTGCACTTTTGTCATGAGTGACATTAAGGAATGAAATGAAAATGAATTTGGAAGACTCCCACCTCCAGTCACAAGTTGTAATTGTATTTTACAATGCGACTAAAAATTGGAGGTGCCATTGATACTAAGGCTTGAAAACTATGACAAGACTTGGTCTTATCCTTTAAAAAATGACAAGTTTTGTCCACGGTGACATTATAACTTGAATTTGTGACTTACATTGTAAATGGCAACTGTATATGAGATCTGTGGCTACATCCCCAATCATTAGCTGCAAGTCGCATTGGTAGGTCCCATGACACCATAAATCTTGATCAATGATTGGACCAAACCCATGATATACGACTTGTGCCAGAACATATAAATGTGATTAACCTATTCTAGTGTTTGTGTCAATTGACAATATTGTTGTTACTACAACACCCTCCAAATTTTTCCTACATTCAAATTTGGGAGCCTTCTTATGATCATGTCATCCCTCATCTTAACCCATTAAGTTCATGCTTGGTCACGTTTCCTAGGTGTTTAAGTCTTCCTTTAGGAATCATAAGTGTTGAACTACTTGTTTTCACATGCTCAACTCTTGATATCTTCACAAGAAGACTTCTTCAAAGCAAGCAAGATAGTGCATCTCTAGTTGAGAGATAGTGATTATGCAATCCTTAGAGATAGTGATTTCACATTCCTTAGATATAGTGACTACACAATCCTTCCAAACAAATTTTGGAAAACAAAATTGTTGACCTTCAAACCCATATATTCTTATGATAGTGCAATTCTAAAAAAGATGTCATTCCACTATACTAGTTTCTTTTGTTAACCGTAAAATATTCATGAAATCATTTGGCTTTATTTTGGGGGCTTTATCAAGTAATTTTTCTTGAATGTGAAATACGAAACGATCTACAAAGTTGAAATAACCACCCTATATTTTGTCTGGGTATAATACCTAAGAATATTTCTTTACGTGAGAAGAGTCCTTCATAATATTCCAAATAACAAAACACTACTAGATGCATGAGATATGTGATGTGTCTAAATAATTGCAAATATGACATAGTGCTAAGGTGAAAATGTATACTTTGAGCTAGATAACCTAGAAAATTAATCCTAATTTCATTAGGATTTGTCATTATTTCCCTTAAGCACATAAGGATAACTTCATCCATAACCAAGTCATTACAATATCTTGAAATAACACTCAATAAAGAGACCATCACTTTAATTGTGGCTTCAGTATCTTAGTAGCTACTAGTATTTCAATTTTTGCTACTTCACTAGGGTTTGATACCACCCTCGGTTCTTGTTGGAACATGATTGGGCATGGATTTGACATGTTCGATAAACCCACCCTAATCAATGGATTCCATTATGTATAGGGACCCTCCCCTTGTGAAGTTAATGTGGGGGGGGTGGGGGGGGGGGCACATTTTGTTCTTGGTTCTATCAAAATATTTGAACAATGAATTTCCTTTCATGCAAGAACTATAACTCTTATTAATTATTGAGGGGGCAAGGGTAGCCCAGTGGTGTAATACGAGAGGTGGGCTCTGCAATTACAATTCTCCTCATGCTTTCTATTTCCTTTCTAGTTCATTATTGATTCACATACATAATGAATGGTGGATATGCCATAATAGGTTATAAAGTGAGAGGAAATTTATCCCCACTAAACTACCTGATGTACAATGTGGCTCCCACCACTTGAATTATGTAGCAGTACCTGATTGGCCATCAGGATTCTTTGAGGCTTTCGCCAAACCACTAGTTCCAATGCCCATTACTGCCTCCTAAGTTGTTTTGGTATTCAACCAAACCATCCATGTTAACACCGATTGGACTTAGGGTCTTCCCAAATAAGGTAGGAATATTAATTACACAATGGTAAAATTGTTAAATGCCAGGAAGTTAGTAGAAAAAACTTCATCACATATTTATCTATTACTCAAATGCAAATTATACTCAGGGCCTGGGATACATTCATGCATATTTTCCCTTTTTAAATGACTGGACAAGAATGAAAGATGTGAATGAATAAAATATGATAGGAATACCACAAACGTAATGAAAAAATCAATAATTCCTTCTCCCTTAATTTCTATCGCAAAACAAGTGTATGAAGAAGGGTGTGTGTAGATAAAGGTTCTCCCCACACATTACTCCCCTTCTCCACAATATTGTATTAATTTAACATTATTATAAATTTTATATAATTATTAAATAATAATCAAAAATATATATTGTAATTAGTTTTAAGGATGTAATTAATCTATATAATAATATAGATTGAAACACACACAAACAACACACACACAGCACACGCACGCACTAGCACACGGCACACGCACGCAGCACACACAACACGCACACGCAACACGCACAACGCACACGCACACACACACACACAACACACACATTATCATATATATAAACTAGCACTATTATCTTAAACTATAAAAGTAACTAAAACAATTTTTAATTCAAAATGATACAAATAATATGTTAACCCCAAATTTAAACTTGTGACCTTTAACATTTGATAAGAAAACAAATATTTTGAACAATTAAACTCAATCATACACACTTTCTCTTCATATATGAAAAAATATTTTGTTTACCTAAATTTAGACTTTAGTGAAATATAAATCATTTAAATCATTTGAATGTTTAGAAACATATTAAAATATCAAAAATGGAAAGGGTAATTTGTTTGGTGAAAAGGGAATCCATTGAATTACTATTCTATAATGTAAGTGTATGACGCACCACTTTAACTTAGGCTGGATTTCATTGCATATAACCACAACTAGTTAAGTTCA
>APFE031606797.1:0-23872 GCA_000404065.3 Pinus taeda
GGGTAAGGGCAGAGTCAGTATCCGAGCAAGAAATGGAGAACAGATGATTGTGCCAGAGGTATACTATGTACCTGGTTTGAAATGTAATCTTTTGAGCATTGGACAGCTCATTGACAAAGGTTACAATGTGTTCTTCAAAGATGATATGTGTACAATCAGAGATATACCTCCAAGTAAGAAGATCATTGCACAGGTGCAGATGACCAGCAATAGAATGTTTCCTCTCAAACTCATGGCAAATTTGAAGGAAGGAAGAACTATTGTAGCTGTAACACAAGAAGTTTTTCAGGAACAAGTGAAAGATGAGAATTGGTTGTGGCACTTGAGATTTGGACATCTCAATTTTGGAGGCTTGAATTTGTTGCACAGAAAGGGAATGGTAAAGGGATTGCCATTGATCGAGAAACCGGACAGCCTTTGTGAAGGCTCAATCTTGGGCAAGCAACACAAAGAGAGCTTTCCAGCAAGAAAGAGTATAAGGGAAAAAGAACCCTTGGAAATTGTTCACTCTGATGTGTGTGGACCGATGAAGATACCATCATAGAGCATGGTACAACAGAACATAATAGATGCTTATCTGATTGAGAATGGGTTTGATAAGTGTGATGGTGAACCCACACTCTACATAAAGGAGAATGACGGTAAGATTCTTATTTTTGTTTTATATGTAGATGATTTGATTTTTACTAGCAATGATGCTTCTCTCATTGCTAATATTAAAACAATTATGAAAAGTGAATTTGAAATGACTGACTTGGTCTTCTTAAGATATTTTCTTGGAGTTGAAGTAGACCAAAGTGAAAATGGTGTTTTCATTTCTCAAGATAAATATGTAGAAGCAGTGTTGAAGAGATTTAACACGGAGAACAACAAGGTAGCTCTGACTCCAACTGTAATGGGGTTGAAATTGACCAAAGAAGACAACAGCAAGGATTTTGATCCAAAATTGTACAAGAGCATAGTTGGCAACCTTATGTAATTAACTACAACTAGGTCGGACATTATGCACACTGTGAGTTTAATCTCCAGATTTATGGAAAGACCGAAAGACACTCATTGGTAAGCAGCCAAGTGGATTCTAAGGTATGTGAATGGAACGAAGGGGTTTGGTATTTTATACTCCTCTTCTGAAAGTTTCATGTTGACAGGCTACACTGACAGTGATTGGGCTGGAAGTGTTGATGATAGGAAAAGCACATCGGGATATGTGTTTCATATGGGATCGAGAGCCATCTCATGGCCTTCCAAGAAGCAACCAGTTGTTTCTTTGTCAGTAGCAGAGGCAGAGTATGTAGCAGCAATAGCAGCAGCATGCCAAGCAGTGTGGCTGAGAAGAGTTCTCAAAGATTTGTATCATGAACAAGAAAAGGGCACAATTGTTTACTGTGACAATAGCTCCGCAATAGCATTGTCTAAAAACTCTGTTTTTCATAAAAGGACAAAGCACATAGACACCAAATTTCGCTTTATACGTGAATTGGTTAAAAATGGTGAGATTGTTTTGCAGCACTGCAGAACAGCGAATCAGTAGCTGACATCTTGACAAAACCATTGGGAAAGAAAAGTTTTGATCATTTCAGGAAATGCCTGGGTATGCAGAAAAACCCAGCAGTTAAAATTAAGGGGGAGTGTTGGAAATTAATTCCAACTGCAGCATCAGTTGAGCAGAAACCGCAAATCATGTCTCATCGCAAATTGCATTAATCCCTTCGCCTATCCTCCGCACTGCGACACGATGCAATGCGGTCGTGCGATGCGATCGTAGATCGCAGATTTCACCCTGCGCGCGTTAAGCCTTTCCTTTTTTGTTTTCTGCGATTGCGATACTGCGATGCGTTATCATCGCACATCGCAGATTGGCCATTTCTCACTTTGTCTCATTCTCGCGATAAAGTTTTGTGATGCGATCCCGCCACTCATCTGTTGATCCGATGGTCCATATTTGTTCTCGTCAAAATCACGTCACTGTCATACTGCATTTATGCATTTTACCTGTTTGTGTTCCCAAGGGAGAAAGTTGGCTTTGCACCATAACTGCTCACCAACAACATTAAAGAAAAGCATGGCCGAAAAGGAAAGAACCAGCCTTGAGCCGCCCGCAGCATTTATCTATTACGGGTTCCCATACAACCGACTCAAGAATTACAGCAAAGATTCTGTCAGAGAGTTAAAGCGGTTGATGCACTGTTATGACCCCTAATGCACTATATATGTGTAGACACAACAGTGCAGAAAAAAAAAAGGGTTAGAAAAAAGAAGATAGATAAGAGGAAACGCACAACAATGCAAAGAAATATTCCTTTTGTTGTGGAACTGAAGTGTTCCTGTTGTAATCCCTCTGTTTAGAGGAAGACCCATTTTGTAACAGTTTTTTTTAATATACAAATCTTTAAATTGTGTGTTAAAAATCTTGTGTTTAAAACAGAGCGTTGTTTTATGTTCTGCTCTGTGATAGTGTTTTCGGAATTTTAGCAGAAAAATTTCCAACAGTAATCACACGAACAGAATCACCCACTCTTTTTCCAAGCTATCTTTTAAACTTGCTCTTTTTGTGAGATATTTTAAAATCTACAAAAGTGTATTTAGTTTATGTATTTCAAGATTTCAAGTTATAGGCTTTTTTTTTAATGAGGAAATATATCTTATTTTTATTTAGAAGTTTAGAGAGGTGTATATAATTCATTGTTTTATATTCGAGAGTGTAATTTTTATTTTGAGAAAATACATATTTTTAACAATTAAGATTATTATAATGGTAAATTTTTAATACTCCTCATGAAACCAATAAATAAACAATTGTATAAATCATTATAATAAAAAAACTTAATATTTATATTAATCAGATTTTAGAGATATTCTTATTTCTGTATTTAATATAATCCTATGATCTGTAGGCCTCTTTTTGTCAAAGTTGTTCAAGACTCTGCTTAAACTAATTGTAACTTTTTTCTCCAATTCACCCTGTCAAGAATCCTCTTTAATAACAGCATTGATCACTCCACAATGCATTTCATTTACCTGATTCAGAGAATATTTCTACATGTTAGGCATTTGTTACACTGAAACCATTGTATCATTTGAGGAAAAGGGTTTAAGTTAATGCAACTAATTTTGTTTTGCGCTATCATGGCTGAGCCACCACTTTCTGTAAAACCTCTAAAAAGAACAAAAATCAAGAGTCGTGACCGAGAAAACTACGAAACTCTGGGGTGAGAGGAAGACTTTCACAAAATTCACAAACAAATGAATGGAAGAAGACAACCTCGTGGGGAATTTCTTTGCTAACATAAGTTAGCCAATATCTCGTTCGACCACATCCAAACCCCCATGAAAATCCTATAAAAAATCTAGAAATGGACCCACATTAACCATTCCAGGCATAATCACAAGGAAAATGAGCTCAAGTTTCTTGTTCCATAACCAAAATATAACTTCATTTTCGAGACCATAAAACGACTTTCCCACAAGATTACTTTCTTTACTCTCCTACACCCACTGCACCCTTACGTTATTTTGTATTTCCTAACCAAGTCTCGCTAAGCCGCTGATCTGATCTGATCAAGGTTTTGGTCAATGATCTTTGAGTGCAGACTGAACAACTAGGTTGCAGCAGAGAAGCTCTTGTTTGGTTCTTCACAAATCACAGAGCCAAAGTCAAAATCGCAAGCGTTGCAGATGAAGTCAGCGAAAATCTGGCTGAATCCTTATCCCCTCGAGCAACTTACGTGCATTGCGATGTGAGAAAAGAACAGGACATGAGAGCAGGGTTCAATTTGGCCATGGAGAAGCACGGGAAACTTGATATAATGTATAACAACACAGGAATAATCGTTGCAGGTAAAAACGCATTAGAGTATGACATGTAGTAATTCGATCGAGTAATGAACATAAGCACTCCGCCCGCGTGATGATCTAGCGGAAGAAGGGCTGCATAATCTCGACTGCTAGCGTTACAAGTATTGTAGGACGATCTTCTCCATACTGCTACACGGCCTCCAAGCATGCGGTAATGGGTTGCTGAGCTTGGGAAATACGGGATTCGAGTCAACTTTGACTCTCCTTATGGAATGGCCATGCCTTTTTCAGTTCAATACTTAAAGAAGGGCGATGCCACCTCATATGCTTCAGAAATGGATATAAGTAAGGGACTATGGAAGCTTTTTGCAACAAGGTCGCCAACTTACAGCGAACGAGTCATAGAGTGGACGGCGTTGCGGAGGCAGGTATGTACCTGGTGAGTGGTTAGGTTAAATATGTTAGTGGGAAATCAATATTAACAAAGGTCAAAGTATGAAGAATAGATGTGAACCTCTCAAGTGAGGCTGCCTGAAGAGGGAGACTGTAAGCACTCTAAAACTTGATTTTATAAGCTAGAAAGCATTTACACTCATAGGATTAAAATATTGTTGAGAGGCTGCCTGAAGAGGGAGACTGTAAGCACTCTAAAACTTGATTTTATAAGCTAGAAAGCATTTACATTTATAGGATTAAAATATTGTTGAGAAGTTTGGATAATTTTTTTCATAAATAAAATCTAGAACTAAATAAGACCTATAATCTCAACCAGACACAACAAAGAATTAATAGTAATATCATGGATAACAATTTACATTTCTCTATTATTCCAAGTGTCCTGCTTATGGAGAAATAGTTTTCTTACAATATCAAAGTATAACATAAAAAACATGTTTATTGGTTTAAGACTCAACGAGCCTTACAATTTGACTTTAACAATTTCATCTTAAGCTTTATTACTATTAAATAGTGATGGTGCTTCTTTTTTAATTTGTTTTTCTTTAATTTCATGTTGCAACTAGGCCATGGTCTTCTTCTCATCTTCTTCTCATCATTTCCAATATTTCATGAGGTTCATGGGACCTGGATTTGTCTTTAATGATACATTCATAAATGGTTTGTTGCACCTTGTCATTATATTCATATATGCCATGTTCAGCGGATTGTTTCCACCTTAACTCATATTAATGTTTGATTTCTATGTCATCTGCATCATTCATTGATTCTTCTTTTCTATTGTCTACTAATGCAACTTTTGTGCAAGCTCCATCAAAATATGGTGTTTGAAGCCATGCATTAATGAATTGTAATTCATCTTCAAAATTTATTGTTTCTTCCTAGTTGTTGCCAAGATTTACACACTGAAAAACATTGATGGGATTCACTAAATAATCATAATTTGAGTTATTTACAAATTTGTCTTCTTCTACCAAACCTTATAATTCAAGCTCATCCAATTTATCTGTAAGAAGAGGTACTCTTCCACTTAACAAATCATATAGAAGTTTGTTCTCTTGTAGCATTTGTAACAGACCTTCACTTGAAAAAATTTCATCATCATATTTAACTAAAGTTATCAAGGATCCATATAGTGTTTCATAAGTTTTTACACATTCATCAAAAAATACTGAATCATAAGGAGTTTCCTTACTATCACATGCTACTATATTATCAGCGAAACACATACTTTCTTCATTAATAATTGTAGTTTCAATATCAATTTCAATTATGATACTTTCAACCCAATCACCATTTTCAATAACACCTTCATCAACTTTACCTTTTCCACTCCACTTCATGTTCTACTTTATTTTTTTCATGACATACTTCACTAAATTCATTGAAAATACTATACAAGATGTTTATATCCAATGTTGATATAATAAGAAACAACGCTACTACACATCTAATCATATCATGGGAATTTACAGAAATTGCTTGAACAATTTGTTATAAATCCACTGAACCAAGTAATCCTTCAATTTTTATTGCCCAAAGTTTAAAATTTTTACGTGAGAAAGACCGCAAAAATCACATCAATTGTTTCATTATTGCACCGATTGTTTCAAATTCTTTATGTTGATTCAGATATATATTTAGATTCATGTCTTCATTATGCATTGGATTTATGGCTAGAAAAATTTCATATTTTTCATCTGTTCTTTGATTCTTTCTCCTCAATTGTTTAGTTCTCATTGAAACTAATTAATTCTCCTTTACTGGCGCATGGATTCTTTATCGTTACCTTTTCTTATACCATGTTAAAAACATATTGCTAATGCACCACTTTGCACACAACCTCTTCCTAAAACCACCTTCACACTGCTTTCTTCCTCTTGTTGGTTGTTGCTGATGAGGCTCATCAATAGGTACATCATAAGGGTCATAATGCCATCCTCCATCTTTAGAACTATCTCTTTCTCAGATTTATTTACAAATTTTATTATATTATGCTTAGTGAGAGGAGTAAATGATGTTTTTCTATGTCATGTGGCATATTATGGTTTAGTTGTAGGAAATGGAGCATTTTTGAGATAATTTACATGTAGCATCTCAAAGTAGACATCAAGGAGATATTCTAAGAGGTTTTCCACCTCCTTAACTCATTCAATTAGCCCACAATCACCACACTCTATCTCATCATCTTGAGGTCATTGGAAGCCAAGCAAGACAAGGTCATTGCAAGTCAAGCAAGTGCAGTTAATGAAGATCAAGATCAAGCAATCTCAAATTACGGGAGAAAAACATTCCTATTTTCTAAGGAGATACTAGTGGTTACCCTCTTGTATAAATAAACATGTAAAATATCTCATTAGGATTTGAACTTTGTTTTCAACTAGGTAATTATCAAGCTCAAGCACTTGGCACTGGTATTTTTGACTCGTTATGTGATGTATTTGACATTGATGCAATGATAATGAGAAGTTGATTATTGGTTAATCCCTAAGTTAGTTCCAGAGGACTAAGGCTCTTGGGTTTGGGCAAAACCCCAGTGGCTTATGTCGCTCTTATGTATTGGTATTTCATTTTAGTTCAGAGTGCTTATTATTTTTTCTGCATTTCATTAGAAAATAACCCCCCAAAATATTGTAATTGCAACCTCTATCTCATCTCTCCCATGGGAGCATGAATGGAATGATCTACAATCACAATCCAAAAATACTACGTTATGATTTCTTGGAAGAAGTTATATGTTAGTCATCTTGTTTTGCATGTTCTTACTATAGGTTAAGAGTTGATTCATTGACTGGATCAGAGATTTTGGCATAGATTAGATGGAATTTAAATTCAACTCATCTTTTCCACTATTAGTTGTTTCATTTTGTCAATGTTAAATGGGTATATGCATGTGATGTTGCACGATTATTTAGAACTGCAGGCAATGGGCCTTTCACCACCTCCCCGCACGCAAGGGGCCTTTCACCACCTCCATCTTGGACTTCACCCTCTTTTATGAATCCCAAATCCTGTCTTCAAAGTTCTATTCTTGAGATCATCCTCTTAGATCACCGTGAGTAGCTCTCCTCGTGCAAAACATGCCTTGCAAAGGCTCTGAGCTTGGCTAGGGGTGTTGGTCACCTTTCATGCATTTACGTCAACTTCCATCCACTTTTCCATCCCTTCAACCCATCATTCCTACCTCCTAAACCTTCTTGACAACCTTCTTGTAGCAATAAAGGGCACCTATACCAACCTCCTGTAGCAGCCTATTTCTCCACCTTTTTTTGACCTTTGATGCAATTTGGAATTAGTTTAGAAGTAGTTTGACCCTAGATGTGACACGTGATCAAGGGCAACACCTCAGCCACTCGAACCATCATTTTGCTTCACTGCAAAAATAAAATAGCATTAGTTTCTTTATCGCAGATTTGGCACAAATAGAACATTGATTTATATGCAACTGTGAGCTAGATAAATGATGCATGAAATATTGAATTATGATTTGATAGGTTAGCTTGGTGTATACAAGTAGATTTGGTAGCTAGATGGTTGATTGCAAGATAATGTAGTTCCCTCTCTGCAAATAGTGCAGCTCTTATATTTTCATGAGTTTATTCAATAACATTTACATGTTGAAGTTCAAAAAAAAAATCATTTTATCATTAGAAATAGCTCAAAATTGCACCTCCATTAGTTAGTTCCCTTCTAATTTAGTACAAAGAATGGTTTTGGAACACTATTGATCAAATTTCCTAATTTAGGGTGGCATGAGTAGAATCTTATCTAGTGTATATATAGCACTATCACCTTAAAGTTTGTACGAACCCTAGGTTGATAAATAGAGTTGATGAGCCCTTGAGAGTTACAACACTCTTGGTGAAATACCAAGGCTCACGAACTACTCTAATTTATAACACCATCATCCCCATGACTAACCATACACACATCTTCAATCAATAATTCAATGCAGTAGCGGTAGTCATACACTCACCTTGCCTAGAAAACAACTCTACACATAACGCTCACTTGGAACAACATGTAACAAGCAACTCATGCACTCGTAGCTTGCTTCAACAACCTATTTACCTACTTGCAGACATTAATCAAGCTCACTCAGTTTCAGCTATCAAACAATGTATACAATTCCATTGGACACAGTGTCCACATAACTATAGGTTCCACAATTGTTCACACATAGTTCTCACATAAAATGTATACAATTCCGTTGGACACAGTGTCCACATAACTATAGGTTCTAGGTTCCACAATTGTTCACACATAGTTCTCACATAAAACCTATACAATTCCGTTGGACATAGTGTCCACATAACTACAGGTTCCACAATTTTTCACACACAATTCTCACATAAGATTCCATGGCATGATGACAACAAGCTCCACAATTGCTTACTCTCCATGTAAGATCATGGCTAATTTTATTTTGTAGCGTGAGTCCAAATTTATGGCCAACATCCAGCTACTCGACAATCATTCATCCGAACAAAATCAGCATGACATACAAATTCACTAAATCGGTAGGGTTCCATTCCCGACCCCCAAATGGCTCAAATGGGAATGCTATAGACCAGTGCCCTTTGTGGTTCACATGCACGTCACAACAATCTGACTCACAAACTGAACCACGAATATCTTTAGTACACCACAGTTACCAGACAGTCGACAACAAGCTGAGGCACACCACAGGGCTCTTCTCATTATAGAACTTGGTTGAGATCTTCCTTGACCAAGCACGCTCACGCACAAGAATTCTCCGAACTCTAATTTCCACGTAGGAAACGCACAAATCTCAATACTGCTTCATATTGTTGGTCACTCTATGTATGTATCTTTCATATACAATAGAGGTTTACCACAGTAAGTTGGTCACTCGTTGGGCAAGACACGATCCAGGCCTCCATGAGAGCGCCGACGCTCTTGAAGTACACCGACATTTCGAATTCCAGGGCCATGCTGCAGCTCTTCGCCGTTATTCCTGAAACCCTCTTTGAGATTCGTAAACATAAAGAATTTGGCTAACAATTTGTATATTTAGTCCAATCACAAATTTCGGTTGTTGCAGTTAAAAATATGTTTGGGCCATTGTTGTTGTATGGTTCTAGTGAGTGTGAAGAAAATTAGGTGGAAAATGAAGACCATCTTAGCCACAGATACGATGGATATCACAGAGCGGGTGAAAGTAGAAGTGAGGGCCAGACAAATAAAAGTTACAATTACCAGATCCGAGAAGGTCAGGGATGAAGCAGAAGTGAGAGCCAGACTCATAAAAGTTACAATTACAAAGTCTGAGAAGGTCAAGCATGAAGCAGAAGTGAGAGCCAGACTCATAAAAGTTACTATTACCAGATCTGAGGTGGTCAAGCATGAAGTATAAGTGAGCGCCAGACAGATAAAAGTTACTATTACCAGATCTGAGAAGGTCAAAGGATGAAGTGATTTTGGAGGGAAATGATATTGAACTTTATCTCGATCTGTTGCTTTCACTAATTAGAAAAGTGATGTGAAGAAGAAAAAGGATATTAGAATGTTTTTGGATAGTATTTATGTAAGTGGGAGAGCCAATATTGAAGCTTGAAGGCTGTGCGGTCAGCCATCATTAGACAACAAATTTTCTCCAACACTTGTAAGGATGTGGAGTGTCTTGTTTAGGATAGCAAGGGTAGAAAAATGACATTTATTGAAAGTGAAAATTATCCTGTGATTGGTTCAGTCATTGATTAACAGAAATTGAAAATTAGCTATAGAACATCGTATTCAATTAGTGTTCAAAACCTTATAAACATGTTTACTATACTCTTTAGAAAAGTCTAACTAAAACTAATATACTTAAACTTTGTATTCATGTGATTAATTATTCGTACATCAGGCAACATAAAAAAGTTGGTAATGGTGGAAGTATGGAGAGTTTTACCATCAAGTGATCAGCTGGTAAGATTGGATGGCGAGTCTCGTTTATATGGAGAAGTGTTATAAATGTTTATTATAGATTTATTTTAAACAAGGATTTAATATCCAAAAAGGGACTAATTTTTTTATATCTAATATTTTTTATGAATTGTGTTGTATTATTGAATTCGTATTATTTAATGTGTTGTATAGTTATTTATTTATAAAAATAAATAAAAAAAAAATATTTCCGCTGATATCTAAAATTTCAATTCTGACAAAGGATAAACAGCATTACACATTGGATTGCATAATAAACCTCCCTTCACAATTATAAAAAAACTTAATATTACAAAAAAAAAATCAAGTGAAGCAAGAAAGCTGTCGTGAGCTTTCTAAATGGTGTAAAAATCGTCATATGGTATGAAAAACGCCCTTCTGACTCCAAGAAATGTCCCAAATTCAGTAGCAAAGGCTAACGTGGCGGGCCTGGCATCAGACAAGTTGGTCTGTGTAGATTGGTGGTGTGGAAGAGCGACATGTCACGAATATAACTTTTTTTGGCTTTTCAATTGAAATATAATTTTAATTTAGTAATATATTTATATTTAAATTATTTGATTAAAATATATTAGATTTGTAATATCCAAATAGAAATAGAAATATAAAAATAAAAATAAAAAATATATTATTTAAAAATAAATATTCAATTTGTAGTGTGACAGGTCGCTTGTCATCCATCAAATAGATTTTTTTTTTCTTGGCTTTTCTGATTGAAATATAATTTAAATTTTAATAATTATTTCATATTTAAATTAAATAATTAAAAATATATTAAATTTTATGATATCAAAATAAAATATAATAATTTTTAAAATAAATATTTAATTTTAAATCACTTTTTAAAATAAAATTAATAATAATAATGCTAATAAGTTTAATTTAATAATAAAAATAAGTTTAAGGTTATTAATATATTCTAACGTTTATTAATAAAAAATAATGTTAAAGTTATTAAAAATGTTTAATAATAAAAATTAATGTTTAAAGTTATTAAAAATGTTTAATGAATTTTATTAATTTTGTTTATGGGCATAAAATAGATGATAGAATGTTTTATTAAGGTACTTTGTGGTGTAAAGGTAATTTGTTCAAAATTTTGTGGAAAAAAAATTAATCATGTTAAGAGTTAGTGTGGTCTGGGGAGAGTGTGATCCCGAATGATGTTAATGATTTAGATGACCTTCGGTCATGGCTACTCAAACCACATGTTAGTCGTGCATTCATCTTGGGAGTCACAAACTATAAAAGAGAAATGATTTATTAATTTTATTAATAATATTAATAACTTTAGTCAAATGGTGATCTCAAGCTTTCTCCAATGAGGTTTTTAATCACATTTATATCCCCTCACTTGGTTTCATCCTTTAGGGAAATGAGAAAGAACATAATCGCTGAATTTTCAGAGGCTAGTTTATTCCTTTGTACTCCAAATGGTGCTCCACAGTTAGCTAAATTAGGAAAACGACCTTAGATTGATCCTTGACTCCTCTGGATTAGAAAGCTATAGGCCATGAAGCAAGGCTATTGTATGGTTGGTTCCCCTCCCCTCCTAAGGAGTCGCAACTAACCATTCCTTCCACTAACTAGGCCTCTAGCACTATCAATTATATCCCTCCCCCCATCCTCTTTTTTGAATTTGAACTTCGATGTTGCATCGAGAGGGATCTGAGGCTTGTGGTATATGAGTGAATCATTTGGAATCATACTAGGCTTCCCCTCTTCATCTGATCGGGCACAATCAATATTAGTGGTAACAATGTTGCAAAAATAATGGGTCTTTGTATGGATATAGAATAAGTTCATGCACAAGGCTTTTGTAAGCTTCTAGTGCAAGAAAACTCCCATTTTTTTATAAATATGCTCCAAGAGCTCCAAAATGGTAACCACATTCGCAGTGTTTCTTCAAGCTAGAGATTGGATTCCCTTCTAAAATAGGTATCCTCTCTTATCTCTTGTATTCTTGATCTAACTCCTAGGCATTTTCGGGGAAATGCGAACAAAATTGCAAACTTCCTAGAAAACTACAAATATTTAGAATCCTTGCCACAACTAGCATCAAATTCAAACATCTTATTGAATTCACGTTCAAAGGTTTCTTTATGGTAATTAGGTCAAAAAGATATTTCAACCTTTGATGGGTCAGCTAATGAGGAAAAGGGGGGAAGGGAATGGAATGCCACTGCCCCACCTAGAAAATGAGCTATGGCATGTGGCAACTATCCCCTCACAATGGTAAATACAATGTCGAACGACTTGCAAAGGAAATTAACTGTGATGGGAAGGAGACAACAACAAAATGTGGCTGAAGGGAATGATCAGCTTCTTCGTGTGATGGAAAAGGTGGTTATTACCTTGCCCAAGTTGTTAAAATCATAGTGAAGGAATCTTCACTCCCTGGCTATAGGCAGAGGGAAGCAAGTGGTGGAGGAAGAGAGTATCACTAGTAACAAGGGAAAACAAACTAGGAGCATATATTAATCATATAGGGCCTTATAGTGCGCAACTTCCAACTCCCTAGCTCGAACTCCATTAGGTAGTGATTGGTGTCCTCTAGACACTACAAATTCATTTATTATCCAATATTAATGTGTTTATCCTTCAATTTATATATACCAATTATTTGTTAATCTTTACAGGGTGTTTTGTGTGTGCCTTGGCAAGGTTGGTTGTCATTGCTTTTCACTCAATGCAGTCCTCTCCCTTTTATTTCTAGTGTAGATTTCCTTTTCAATCTTCTCAAAAGCCTTTGAGTGATGAATTTATCCCTCATCCTTGGTTTTGGTTTGAGCTTTACACTCTTTCCATTCTACCAATCAGAGTGGTGTTGTTTCCTTTTATGCATGTATGTTGTCCTTATGTAAGGGGTGTGTTATCTTGGTGGTTTATTAGCCAAGATATTGGTTTGTGTTGAGTAGGGAATTTGTGGTTAGTGGATTATCCTATTGCTTTTACATCTCATGGATTTATTTTTCACTCTTCTGGAAAGTCATTGTGTGGAGCCTTCAATCGCTCGCCTTGTTTTCTATCTAAATTGTACACTCTTGCCACTCCCATCCTTCAAACGATGTTGTTTCTTTATTCTTTTATAGGTTTTCTATTTATCGAGGATTTTTATCTCGTTGGTTTATTGGAAAAGTTTTTGTTATGAGCTAGGTGAGGGATTCATGGTTGTTGGATTCTACTATTGCATTTTCATATCTAGTGTTTTCTGGAGGTTCTCTCTTAGGTAGTGATTACTTGTGAAAGCACCACTACTCCTCTTGCAACCTAAGTTACGGTTGGTCTCCTTTTTAACTCCTTCTATCAGTGGGTCTGCTCCCCATGCCATGCCAATGTGATCATGTTAGAAGAGGGTCCACTTATTACCAAGAGTAGGCCCAAAGAGGTCATACATGCATGCACCACAAGATAGAAGAATTTTTCTTGTGACAGCTAGAGCTTACACCAACAAATGTTCATGAAGAACTCTCTCGATCCAAGGAGGAAGCCTCCTCTAATAGGATTACTCTTTCATACACAGAGGGTCTAATAAAATGAGCTAATTGGATCCTAGATATAAGGCACACAAAGGGTCAATTCAACTAATACATGTGGCCTATGGATCTTTACAACCAGTCAGGTCTCAGAATTATCATATTTAATACATATTCTTGCCCCCATGATATTGTATTTTACCCCCTTGTTTCACCAATTCTGAATCTTTCATATTTCACTACCTTATGATTTTGAGAAAAAATTGAAGGATTGGGTCCAAGGGTATTTGGAATCAAATTACTTCATTCACTTATATTTTCCAAGGTTTATGCATATCATAGTCACTAATACAAGTCTATGCAGTTCCTACACTCCTTAGAGATCCTGCAACAGAGTTAAAGTACGTGTCAAACGATTTATCATTTGAGCTTTCTATTGTCACTCGTTGCTTTATAAGGTTATGAGTTACCCAAAGTGTAGAAAAGTAGTGAATTTTGAAGTTGTTTCCCATGCCACAGAAGCTCTCAAAGCTTAGTCAGATCCTCTCCATTACATAGTGCTCAGAATAGGCTTTCCAATGGTATATGCAAGTCCAAAAGTGGACTTCTAGATCAAAGGTTAAAGTAGATTAAACATAATCTTGGAAAACTAGGAAACTAAGGAGGAAAGGACCAAATAGAAAGGAAAATCACATATCGTAGTTTAGGGACACAAGGCACAATATATTCTACATCCCACAAGCCTTGCATCCCACATCCTGCAGGTCTCGTATCTCGCATATCAGCGACCTCGCAGCCCCACGATCCCTCAGTCCCACAACATCACGTGATATCGCAGATTTGTGATCCAGTGTAAAAGTGTTGGGGGAGGTCGAAAAAGATTAACAAAGGAAATGCTTGGAAAAATCAAGGCTCGGTAGACCCTTTCTCTCTCCTCCATGTAGCAGTACGAAAGGTGACGCAAAAATTATGGAGGACACATGTCACTCAAAATCGACATTTTTAGGGGTCCTACGGGGGCATTTCCAGGTCACACGTGTCACCACTCATAGGGTGACACATGGCAGTGGTGACATCACCCCCTCGTAGATTGGTGATCAATGATCACATACGTTAAACTGATCCTACGCTAAAGTCTCCCTGGCTTGCGATTGTGATATGTGGTGGTTTCTTCCCAAATACGATATTTCATGTGTTCCACCCTCAAGGAATATTTTAAGCATGAACATTTATCTTAAAGTTTGGAAATATTGGCGAATATCACTAGCTTCTAATATTCAAAGTATAAAATGTTTGTTGATATCCTTTAAAAAATATTCAAAGTTTTAATGATTTTATATTTAGTCTCTATAAAATTATGGTGATTTCAAAGGTAAAATAATTTTATACTATAAATTTTGGGCGAATATATTTTAGAAAAATGGAAATTAGCAAAATGGTATTTTGGAAAAATCATTGAAAATTAGCCCACCTGCAAATATTAGCCCCTAAAATTGTCCCTGTTCACCATATAAGGATTTTGCGTCCAGACAGGTCAATGCATGCTATGAAAAGAAGTGAAAGGTTCTCCATCTCTCGGGTTGCGCTTGCGAGATCTTCGGTGGGCTCGATCCCAGCGATCGGTGATCGCCATGTCAAGGGGAAGGTCCAAAGGTAAAGCATATCAAGCACTGGGATGCGTGATTCTAAGTAACAAAGGAAAAAGGCCCCCAGGATGGGAGCCTGAAGGTGTTAGTTCCTAAGGGCTAAGCCCTTGTTGATACCCCTTGGTCATATGATAAGAAAAGTTTAAAGGGGCTAAACCAAGGGGGATTGAGGGGGATCATAGCCTACAAATTCGTAATATTTCAAAGGAAGAAGCCTCGATTAGAGTGAAGCCCCAATAGTATAATAAAGGGCATTGAAGGCATATGGGTCAGCAGCTGAGGCATTGAAGGAAGCATGGCGCAGTGGTGAAGCCAGTATGGGGGGCTCCGTAATGACTTAATGGTTCAACACAGGACTCCACTTCGATGCATAACAAAAGGATTGTTGAGACATACATTTATAGTCAACCCACTCCCTACTCCAGAGAATGAGTCATTCACGCAATAAAGGTAGAAGCAACAGGGAACCAATTGAGTAGCTAGAGGGACGCACGATCATAGAGACTCAACCTAACTAGGGGCTTTCACAGGAATGGCAGAAGGACCACTTCCTCCATCATCCTCCATTTTTCCTTGTACTTCTACAATTTCCATTTATTTCCAGGAAGGGATCGAATTCCAATTGTAATTGTTTTGGGAAATAACGACTTACATAGACCGATACAGCTAGTCTAGTAGGACAATTGGAGTTCTAGCTAAGAAATATTTGTAACTCTAATTCCAAATCCCCATCTTCTTATGAAAATGGGGAAGCAACACTTTAAAAAGGGTTGACTTGTTCTAGAATTTCTCACCCAAGGCATCTAAACTCTATGATACCAATTTGGCTCATAAATCGGCAAGAGAATGACTTGTATTTTAGACTTTATTACTTTACACAAGTAGACCTTTTAGAATATCAAAAAAATGTGGGTGACTCCCCACTTATTAGTATTACAATATGTTATCCTGATGTTTAATTCCATTATGTTTATATTCTTCTTTGCATTCATGTTATAATAGCTGCTATAAATTATTCCATGCTTCCTTACAAATCCATGTGTGTTTATTTATTAATTCACAATGTCTGTATGAAGGGCTGAAGTTATACATCCAAACTACTTTATATGAATCATAGCACCCATCCTCCTTTCAATCCATTATCTCTCCTTGTAACTCAAACAAGTGTATAGTTTTCGATGTCCTGTAGCTCTATGTGATAAATATAGAATTATGGATGCTTTGGGCTCTATATGATGAGTTTTTCTTTCTCCTAATCCTCTCTCATTTACTCTACAAGCTTATTAAGCTATAAGACCCTTTAAAGTAATCAATCTCTACTATTTTATGTGATACTCCTGGGAACTGTGTGTGTGAGGAAGTATCTAAAATACATAATTCATACCTTTGGAGGAATGAACTAAGCCCCCTTATTATCTTTCTTTTACATGACAGATGGAGTGCTGCAAACCCCTCACATATAACCTTTCATGCACTCCACTATTTAAGATGTCCTAGGAACTAGTCTACAAGCAACCCAGAGGTTGTCTCTAGGAGGCTTTTTATTGCCCCTCCAACACTTGTGCCATAGGGTGCTAGATTTAGCTACAACGTATTTCCATGGAGGCCAATGCTAGTTGGTTGTAAAAGAGTTTATTTAATACTATTTTGGAGCTCGTTTGTTAGTCAAACCTGTGCTTATCATTCAATGATATGTTCATGTACCAACAACAGTTCCTGCACTAATTTGGGGCTTGACCTATTAGCAAAATTCCAGGAGAAAACCGAGGTATGGTCTCTGTTCATAATGATGTTTTAATGCTTCACATGGGTCAAAACACATCCAATTCATACAGATGGATTTTTAGAAAATAATTGATAATTCATCCCCAAATTTGCACATTTTTCAAAATTCCAACTTCCTTCTTGATTTGTATGCAGGAGAGGATGAGCCTAAAATTTTTGGGACATGACACTTTCTACCAATATAGGAAATTGAGTAAGAAGTAATCCATTTTTCAAAATTCACCATGGTTTGGGAGATTCAAAAGGTTCTTTGAGGCAAATTTGTCAAAAATACAGAAATTTCCATATTTTTTAATCGTGCACATATTTGATGAAAATGGGTTGTTCTAGCCTAAATTTGTAATGTAATATGTATAAAATCCTTGTGCTTGAGGAGAAGACATGGTTATAGTTTCATAATGTTGGTTTTGCCTTTGTGGTAGTATATTTTTGGACGTTGGAGCATTGAGATCTTATTGCACAATGTAGAAGTCTAAGCATCAATTCAATATACAGATGTTATGCCAAATTCTATGATTTGATTTTTTTTTGCATTTAGTTATATCTTTGTTATTTAATTACTTTCTTTTTGTAAGAGGCATTATCTAGTTTGCTAGGCCCACCAATCCAACTCGTTTCCCTCCTTCTTATGCACATTTTCCATT
The DNA here is from genome assembly GCA_000404065.3 of Pinus taeda. Classification (NCBI taxonomy): domain Eukaryota; kingdom Viridiplantae; phylum Streptophyta; class Pinopsida; order Pinales; family Pinaceae; genus Pinus; species Pinus taeda. The sequence continues at coordinate 17,752 of APFE031606797.1, forward strand.
AGTATATAAATCCATCAACTAGCATATGGTTATTAGAGTGCTAATCTATGGTTTTCTTTCAGATTTGGAAGCTTATTTTGTGGTAATTATATGTCTTTCATCTTTAATATATATTCATGTTTCACCTTTATAAATAGAAATGCAATAATTTTGTGGAGAAAATCATGATTGGTGTGTGAAGCCATTCATAAATTACAACAAGTTTCTTTCAAATCCACTATGGAATATAGTATCTATAATTGTGTGTGTGATCGGCCTTAAATTCATTAAAACTCATTAAATACAATAGATAATTCAATGTTATGTTTGTTATGACATGTTCTGAAGAAGATTCCTTAAAACTCTTTGTAAGAACTGAATATACATTTATTTTACTTATTGCACGCTGAAGATTTTATACATATTCAGGAAATTGTGATTAAAATTCAAGTTAAAATTTTCTTTCTTTATGAGAAATCCAATCTGAAATAAATTTGTGCACAATAGACTATTTTGAATGGACTATAATATTTAAAACTATGCACGGCTTCATCGTTGGGTGAAGGCTACGCTTCATATTTGAAGTCTTCTTTATTTAATTTATAAAAATCAAATCCGAAGAAAGATTTCAAAGGAATATTACCACTTGTTACCTTTAAAATGTCATTCCTATACCTACGCTTGTTTGAAACAAGATTTACACAAAAATTCTAGATCTAATGTCTGGTCCTTAAAGAATTCCGCATTTGAAATTTATTACCTCCGTATAATTTCTAGAATTGATTTCTTTTTATTTTACAGAGGAAAGAGACAAAACACACGCGCCAACACACAAACACGTGTTTACTAAGGACTCACATCAATGATATTATAAAATGATTTATCCTTGCATGGTGGATTAGTGGCAACGAATTGGTTTGAATTTGCACTATTTCAGACTTGAAGTGGGTCTTGTAGTGCATTTCTTGGTTGCACGTTGGGATAGGGCTTATATTGGATTAATGATTTTTTTTCCTATGTTTTAATTTCACATATATCCATGTTTATGTTGCTACATAAAGATAATAAAAACATTGAATTAATAAATTGTAGTTTTTCTAGGTAATGGTAATAGGATTTTTGTTACAGGGTGTTTTTTTAATTATTTTTATTGTTAGATTTTAAGCTTTTGTGATATATAATATAGTAAGGATGTCTTTTGGATTAATCACATCTATATTATTTGGTCGATATTTCAAACCAACTAATGTGGTTCATTTTCATTATAGAGGTGAAAAATCAAAAGATTTTATTGAATAAATAGCAAGAATGCATTATGAAATCATAATTAGCCATCAAGAACCTACTTATCTAAATAATAATAAAATAAATAATAATAATAATATATAAAAATACTCAAAAATTATATTTAAATAATAAAATTAATAAAATTCTTAATTTTGAAAATCCATTCAATGGACTAGTTTTTCTAACATTAACCCATAATTATATTTAAATATTATTAATATTGAAAAATATACTATAATAAACCATATAAAGGTTAATAATATAATAAATAAAAAGACCAAATCAAAACATAATAATAATAACTTAATAATTAATAACTAGAATATATTAAATTATTGTATATATATTATTAATTATTACTGATATGAGGTGAATCTATATGGTTTGGATTAACTTTATTTTAATTCAATAATTAAAAAATAAAAGTAATATTTAAGAAATGATAAAGTGAAATAATTACCAAATAGTTAATTTAGTAATTATATAAAAGTAAAATTTAAGAAATAATTTAAAAGTAAAATAATTATTAATAGTAAAGAAAAAAATCATGACAAAAGAGCTGGAATTCAACTCTTACTTAATTTCCACCCATCATTCTTATTGATACTTTTCTCATGTTTCTCAATCTCAATGGCTTCTCTTAGCTTCCTATGGTGGAAATGATCAACTCTGGCAATGACCCTTGCCTCCTCAATGCACACATGGTGCTTATACTTCTCTGCATACTCTACAAGAGCTGAGGAGTGAGATCGGTTGTGCCTAATGTCTGCAACATGCTCTTTGATTCTCTGCTTAATAGAGCAGGTGGTCTCCCCAATGTAGGGAATCCCACATGAACATGGGATCGAGTAGACACCTTTTATGTCTTTGGGGTCAATAGGGTCTTTAACTGATTTGAGATAATTCCTAATGGTATTAAGGGGCTTGAAAGTAGAGGAGACATTATTCTTCTTCAGAATATGGGAAATCATGTCTATAGTTTCTTGGAAGAACAAGAGCTATACCTTAGAGATAGGGTCTTCACTAGGAGGTTTAACCCTCAACTCTTTACGGGCTCTTTGGAAATCCTTGAGACCTGCTATGGCCATTATTTTCCAAAACTTTAAGCAGATGAAACTTTTCTTCTTAAAGGTGAATCTCATTTGAAATTATTAAAGCATTGGTGGCTACAGTACTAAGAACCCTGAGTTTTTGACTAGGAAAATGATTAATCCGAAACACAAACTTACTAATTTTTCTTGTGTCAGTTTTATGAGTGGTGGCAATGCTTCATTTTCGGTGAATTTATTGTCTTATAAAAGTTTGAAGTTTGCATTGATGAGAGCATTAGTGGAATTGTTTTTAACCTTTATGTAGGATCATGAATACCAAATCTAAGTAAAGATATTTATGCACACAAAGTTCTGATTGCACAATTAGCAATTTTAATCTTCCTTGTGTTTCTTTTGATTTTACATAGAGAGAGTCTTTAATAGAAATAAGTGCGAGATTATATAGCCTTGTGAGAGAATTTATTTTAGTGTGAGGGGATTATTAGTCTTTACATTTTCTCAATTTAGTTAGAAATAAATTCCCAGGTTTCTAGTTAGTTATTAGCTAGGGTTCGTGGTTACTTTTCAATCAGGGTTGGAATTTTGATAGTTTGGGTCTTCTCTTTAATTAGCATTTTCTTCCTAGTTGTTAATAATCAAGGCTTGTTTCGAAATGTTGGTAGACTACAAGATTTGTGTTGCAATGATTAGGTTTTCATCCTTAATGAATTCTTTTGAGTGTAGGATTGAAAGAGGATATTTCTAGTGTAAGAACTTAAGGTGTGAGTGATGTATGGGAAAATTAGGGTTTTGTTTTGTAGGTTGTTGAAGTCTCTCTCTGGAATTTCTAGCATTGCATATCAAAGTCCATGCACCCTAGATTGACATTAAATGTTGGTCCATTCATATACCTTATACTACACCGAATATTTTGGAAACTTTATTAGGGAGGTGGTTAGGGGATAGACCTTGGTGGCCTATTGTAGTTTGGTTTTCTCTTACCTAGTTTTTCTTGCAAGTTTTATTGTTTCTTTCTTGCATATTTTGTTTTCATTTCTAGGGTGTTGTAAGAAACCCCATATGTATATACTTATCCACATGCTGACAGAATGTGCCAGCTCTCTTGTTGGTATTTTGAGGCATTTTTGAATGAGGCGTTCGAGGCTAATATCAATCATCCAATGCACCTATTTCACTAACCAATAGGAACATTCGAAGAACGAGTCTCGAAGTAGCACATGTAGAACTTATTTTATTTTTGGATGAAATGGCACACGTCATTATACTTGAATTCCCTATCATAGATCTAGGAGGAGTGGCACAAATGAACATTATCCCCCCATCACCTCTACCAAATTTCCATGGTTTGGAATACGAAGAGCCAAATACATTCTTATTTGAGTTTGAAGAACTTTGTAGAGGATATGGTTATTTTATTAATTCCCAAAGGTTGCAAGTGTTTCCTTTTACTCTAAAAGGAGAAACTCTTTGATGGCTTATCAGCCTTGGAGGGAACTGCATTCAAACATGGGAAGACATGAAGAATGTATTCTTGAGTAAATACCAAGACTCCTTTTATGCCAATGAAGGTATTTTTGGAATGATACAAGGGGAAGATGAAATTTTGGACGCCTTTGTGGAGCTATTTCGATACAACCTTCAAAAATCAAAGCATATAAAGTTAGTAAAAGATACCTTGAAAGCAATCCTACTCAGAGGAATCAAATATGAATTTTTAGAAATCTTAAATATAATGGGAATAGGAGATTTTTTTCAACTACCATATGATGATGCTTGTGAATTATGCATGTTGAATGTGAAGCATGATTGTTCAGAGGTCTTTGTTTCAGCCATATGTGTACCCCAGGAATTTTGTACACCCCTCCACGTGAGGGGGTGTGCGGGGAGGACTTGTTCCCCCCCGCAGAGAGGGGGGGGGGGGGGCGGGGGGCCGTGATCCCCCTCGTCTGGGAGGTCTGAGGGCTGGTGGTCCCTTGGTGGGGGTTTCTGGGGCAACGCCCCTGAAGCTAAAAACATATGTAAGTTGCCTTGTAAAAGTATAGTAATTTCTAGTCAATCTGGGCCATTCATTAGGAAGATGATATGATGGTAGAACTTATGTTTAGTTTAGGGTTTTTTGCCCTAGAAGGAAACCCCTCTCTTTGTATGAGGGCATTGTATTTGAGGCTGTGTAATAGATGTGTATTCTTCGAGCAAGAAATAGAGAGGTGAGACTGTGACAGAAAACAAAGGATATTATAACGGATCTGCTATAGGTTGTGTCTCTTTATTTTGCTGGATAATAGAAAGGAAGGACTGGCTATTCGGGGTGGACGTAGCCCAAACTGGGTGAACCATGTATATCTGTGTCTCTCTTGTTTTATGCGTTTTTTGTGTTTATATTTTTGCAATCTTTTATATGTTCCATTGCTTTACAATATATAATTTTGTAACAATGCATTAGGTATTCAAGAGGGATCTCTAAGACTGATAATAATTCTCAAGAACTTTCCTCTCAACTTTTAAAATTGATTACAAGAATAGGAGTTACAAGAGCCTATCTAAATTTAAAATTGGATAGTTTGGAGGAAGAAGAAAATCAATGCAAGGAGGATCACTTAATAAATTATTGCCCATCATTGCTAGGGTTTCAGCAACAAAGAAAGTAAGGAAATAATTTGACCGTCAATTATAACTAAAAATTTATCCTCGTTTAATAATTGGACTAAGATTTGTTATCCAAAACAAGTTCCTTAATATATCTATAACCCTATAGTTCCATGGATGACTTACAATCCTCCTCTAATTCAATACCCCGCCTTATGGCCATAGTGACCCTTTCCCTCAAGCCATATATTCCTTTAGCCTCAAGGATGGTTTGGAGCCTCCTGTCTAAGGAAATTCCCATGCAAACTTCATTACCTCAGCCACAAAAACTATAATTATCAACAAATACAATTCTTGTCCAATGCACCACAATGTTATCCTTCTCTATGGTCCCAACCATTTGTGTGACCAAACCCTATTTCCAAAAATCAAGTTGCGCAACAATTTAAAACACCTGTTTTTCCTACTCATTCCCATATTACATGTAATGTCATATATGTTAGAGATGACAGAGGAGTGATTCCTAAAACATCACTTATTAGCAAAGAACATTCACCCTAGGAATACATAATTCAAATACCATTAGAGGAAAATTCTATGATCGAAATTGTTGTTAAACCTCAAAAACCTAAAATTTCACTTCAACGTCCTTTGCAAATTTGAGGAACAAACATTGGAGCCTAATATTGAGGAGTTTCTCTCTTTCCTTTCACCAGATCCTTTATGTTTTCAACAGAGAAACCATCAAGCTAGGAAAGACACGCATGACCTATCAAAAGAGTATATGCCAGCAAATTTTTATGAGTTAGAGAACCATGAGCATGCAGTCTCTATTGAAGCCTAGTTCTAAACAATCATTGGCACATGTTATTGCCTCATCATTCGATAATTCTTGATATCATATCAATTGAAAAAAATAGTTACTTATACTCCAATATGCATTAAAGTCTACATTTTAAACTTGAGCATGAGTATATTTAGAATTCTATTATGTACATGGCTACACTGGAAGTATGTAGGTTTTAACCCCGTACAGAAATTACCTGCATACGAATTCTAAATCACAAGAAAAAATGCGAGAGCATAACACATAAAACACATATACACAAAGATTTCCCAATGGATCTCAAAACCGAGACTACCAGCTTGATTTTTCATTATATATCTTTCAATGTTACAATACATATTTATACATGCCGAAGCATCCAATACCATGG
>APFE031606804.1:2337-31528 GCA_000404065.3 Pinus taeda
TTTACATCACTTATATAAAATCCTAATTAGTTGCACTCTGAATCAAATGGGTCTTCAACACAATAGAAGTAGATGAAAGTTATAATGAAATTACAAAATAATGATTTTGTATGGCACCTAACATGAAAAAATAGACTACAAAGGTTAAAAGCTCCTTGAAGGGATATATTCAAAGATTTCTTGAAATGAAAAGGATATTCATTTTAATGAGTATATCCTTTAACAAGATATCTATTTGGTGGAATCCAATTTTACAAAAAGAACATAGACAAAAATAAGAATACTATCCAAAGCAATCTAAGTTATCATGATCTCAATCCACCACAATCCATGTTCGCAAGATAATTTCCAACTATAGATATGAGTAGATATATTATCGAATAAACCTTAAAAATGGAAATTGTTGTAATAATACACAATATAATCAGAACTCGATGATGTATCTGAAACATATCAGTGAAATAAAATGCAAAAGTGGATATCACTATAGCCTATCAAAAACATATGCAAGAAAGAAAAATCCATTATGCTTAACATGAGAGCCAAAAGGCTCTACAAAGTGGTAGAATAGTTCATTGGTTGCACGATCCAACTATACAATTTTTCTTGTGAAACATTGAGCAACATCTAGCTTCATTGATAATCACTCCACTCTTAACATTTTAAACAAATTGGCCCTTTGTATTTATTATGATCTAATTGTATGGAACACCTTTATATTTTTCCATCTTTTTAATTACAAAATAATAATGAACTTGTTATACATTTTATGAATTAATCGAAATCATAGGCCAAATGTGTAAGCAACTCTTTTGTCATTCTAATGTGGAGAGAAATTAAATTTAAAGGTTGTTCTCAATTAATAATATTGCTAGGATTTCATTAGCATGTATATACAGGTCTGGTCTATCATAAATATCTTATACTTTCTATACTATCAAAGGTTGAAGTAACTTTTCTAAAAATAAGACTCAAATTTGGCCTCATATATAGGTAAGGATTTGCTCAAACTCAACTTAGACTTGGCCTTGAATCAGGAGTAGATTGAATTTTATCACTCAATTTGATAAAAAATTATAAAATTATTATGATTCTAATGAAAAAAATAAAACTAAGACTTGGATTTGGCCTCAATTGAGGATCCGCTCAAACTTGACTTGAACTTGGCTTTGAAATGGAAAAGTTTGAATTTTATGATTAAATTTACTAAATAATACATAAATGATTAGAATTCAAATGAAAATATTATATTTTCAATATCCCAAACCATTATAGACAATATTCAATCTCTATTTTTTATATAACATGTAAGTATGAAAATATGAATATCACACCAAGTGAAATACTCATCTAAAACAAAATACTTAATGAATGAGGTTTTAAATGGCCACTAAATTCCAAAACACAATATAATACAAGCTATTGACCTACTACATATCCTTATTCAGCATCACAAATCATCAAACTCACCACCAAGACTATAAATCCACCACAAACACCCCACGAGGATTGCCAAACAATCTCCAAGCTCACTCTAAATCACAAATCTTCAATTCCTCTCCAAAAACTGTAAATGTCCATAAATACCCATTGAGAGACATGCAACATAAATAGAGGGGGAAGGTATTTCCATGAATTTATACTATACATGCATCACTAATGTGCTGTAATAGAATGTCGCGTGAAGGTAAGAAGACAAGAAAAAATGGGCCTCTAACAAAATTCGAATAAATGTTGAAATAGGGGAACAAAAATGTAAACAATCACAACAAAATCACAATTAATAATTTATATGTATTGATTCACAAAGTTACTAGGTCATTTTAAGTGCAAAGCCACACAATACATATTCACATTAGACCTCAATATCATATTGTTAAGATCCTCTTGAAATCCCTTTCTTATAGTGGACCTTAAAATGTTGGTTAATGTATTGAATTAATTGTCTACATAAACACAAATTCACAACATACAACCAAGTTGCAAATGATTCAATAAAAAGCTGCAAATGATTTTAAAAACTTCAGCTTAGAACAAATCCACAAGACCATAGTGTAAGTATTAGATTCAGTCTAGGAAAATACTTAGTTGAAGAAATCATTCAAATGAGTGTTTTTCTTTTCCTTACTGACATTTCTACTTGATGTTGGAAATATTTTCCATCCATTACTAGAGATTTTGAGTCACCTCTTAAGAGACATACTTGGGCCTAGGTTAACTTGGCAATAGATCTAAGTTGTGTTTGAACTAAAATACCTAGAAGACCTCGCATTTTTTACTTTATGGATTTGAAGAGAAAAGTGAGAAACCTAATGTAACCAAAAACAATAACTGAAGGATTAAATTACAAATTTTAATATATAATCCTAATGAAAATGAAACAATATTCCAAGGTTTATCACATGCCTAATACTTTTCTCACATTTAATCCCCTAAAGATTCTTAGCCATTGAATATTCAATTTCTCAATCAAGGTCTGGGCTAAGAAGAGATGTTGATTTCAACTTTGCTAATGTTAGAGAATTGAGAATTGAGGTGCTAGAGCCCTATTATAAAAACACTAAAAAGTAGACTGATAAAAAAGAACAAATATTTCAATGTAAATGAAAAATACAATTAAATTTTCGACGAAAATAACTTTCAAAATATAAATAGACCTAAGAGATTTCTCCAAAACTAAATCTTCTACTATGAAAACAAAACTCAATTCTTTCAATTTGTCCCATTCATTTCATCTCATTCATAACATTGCTAGTTTGTTTCAAGCACAACTACCTCCTTGAACAATCATATGAATTGGATCATTATATTTTTTGACATCCATCTTGATGCATTTGGAGTGGAAAAAGTGGAGTGGACAGTTTTTACTGGCGGGACCCAATGTGGCGAAACGAGGTCTGAAACCTTCCGGGAGTGTTTTGAGGCATCAAACGACATTTTTTGGGGGTAAAAATTTATCTCTGATGTGCGCCACCTTTTCATGCTATTATGCACAAATAAATCTTTTCAATGACGCAAGAATCATGACAATCAAAGTCTGTATGCAAACGTTATGCCACTCAGAAGTTGACCTTCCTATTTTCACACCTATAGTTATGGAGGATGTCGCGTTAGCCCACATTATTCATGGAAAAGGGGCTAGCCACATGTTTTTTTATGTAAGTGACCCTAGAAGAGTCTATTTTTTAACTCTAGTTAAGAGTTTATGTAGTCAAACTTAACCACTAGTAGGCTATCGAGTTTTGTTATAACCGGGCCACTAGGAGGAAGAGGCATTCCATTCTTTCGAGAGCATTTTGTTCCATAGTTGAGCAAAGATAGCCAGGAGAGATAGGAGGTAGAGCACACAGAGAGGATATGTGCACTGTAATAGCCCACGGGCCACAGACATTACTTCTTTGTATCTGCAACCAAATTTACAGACATATAAAGAGAGCAAAGTGACCTCACCTTCCTGCTGGGTTTTCTCCCGAAAGGGTTTCCCAGAGAGCATAGCTTGTGTATTATGTGTGTGTGGGATTATTTTTTCATTATCTAATTTTCTGCTTGATTTACTTTTTCAGTTTTTTAATATAATATTATCAGATCTGTTGTGACGAACTGTCCAGTGGAATATCCACAGGGTTTACGGATCATTTGGTATCAAAGCAAGTTTCTTTGGGTATTTTGTGGAGATTGCAAGGATCTAGATCGGTGAGGCCAAAAATCGTAAAACCCTAATCATGGGCGACGAATTTGTAAATGAACCATGTGATCTTGTAGAGGTGAGGTTTACATGGCTCGAGGAACAAGTTGTGGATATAAACCGGAATGTAAACTTCTTCATGGCAGACCTAAAAAATAAGATGGGGATATTTTGAGAAGAAGGGGGTTTGAATGTAGAGGAAAAATAAAAGGGGGGATCGGGAAGATGTAGATAACCAGCCAAAGAAATAACCCAGAAAAGATCAACCCAGTTCAAGTGCTTGTTGAAGCTGTGAAAAGTGTTGCTACAACATGGGGGAAAACCACCTGGTCCGGATCTTGGTTAGCAGATCCTTTTCCGTTTGGTGTAGTGGCTCTGACTAGGGATAATAGGACTAGTTTCCCAAAAGATATTTTGATAGTTTTGATGCAGTGATATATGGGGTAACGGGGGAATGATCAAGTTAAGTATAATCAAATCTAAACTACTAAAAACATGCATATATCCTAGTTTAAACACTATTTGAATACAAATATACCCGGGAATTAAATAAAGTATGCGATCTACAATAATTCCCTTTAGCAATTGGTAATAAAGATAATTCAACTGCAATAAGAAGTGGAATCGTTGAACAATAATAATTTTGGATAAATAGTTAGCCAAAAATATTGTGAAAGATATATCGCATATAAATCGTTCATGTATTCAGAATAGAGTCAAAGCCAACATCATACAAAAGTGCAATAATGCTAACTGTAATTCGGACTTTCACACATAAAACAATTGAAAGAAGAATTATTCCTTGATACATAAATAAAACAAAATCATAAGATAAAAGTACCATATATGACGAGTCCTGCTCATGTGCTTCAGCAATATTGACCTAATTCCAACCAATCCAACATATTATAAGAGCACAAAAGTGCATTTCAGTAGAGCATGTAAGACATTTAAGAGAAAATAGACCCTGTTCCATTCATTCCATCAAAACCTCCTCAAAGGTACAGAAGTGCATGTTTTGAAGAATGTTTATGATAAAAAATTTTGACCCATCTCTAAATGCATGAGAGGGGTTTAAATACTAAACTATAGGTCCTAAAATAGATTATTACAAAAATACTTGGGGAGGTTTAAATGACCTGCCTCAGATTATGCAAAAATAAAAATAAAGTAAGTGACTCACTCCTTTGCATTCGATCGGTGAGATCAAAAATATCTGTCATAGGCTTGAGTTGTGTCAGTTGGCCGATCACAAATTTCAACTACCCAACAAATATAGCATCTGTCAATGCTAGCACCATGTTTTGCGTGTAGGTAGTTAAGCATCGCAAGGTCATCCACTCACTGTATCGTTTCACTAAGAACTGCCAGTATGCTTCCTAGTTTAGCTTGCCCATTTGTTTGATCACCTCCTACTTTTCTTTTTCCGCCTGCTTCCACTACTGCTCTAACTGTTTGGCATTTGGAAGAAATCCTGGTATAGACTCTGCAACCCGGTTGGTGCCATGCAAATTTTATTTGATGGCTTCTATGATGTTGTTTGCTGCTACTGCCACGACCATCGTTTCCCTTTCTGCTTTCTTGAGTTGTGAATCCCAATCTGTGAACAAGATGTCTTTCTATGATTCCTCCATCTTTAGAAAATCATCCTTTCTCCCTTCTTTTGATTCTTTCCAGGTGATAAAGTCAGAAACCCTTTATTGATTTCGTGATACTCAAGTCTCATGTCGACAACTTGGCTTGTTAGCTTATCACTGATCTCGCAATAAGGACATATTTGCGAGATTTTCTGGCATAGAACTTCCTTTTGCTGCATTAGTTGGGAGTTAAGACTCAGTTCTTCCTTTATGAACTAATTTATTTGCGGATTGTCTTTATACTTATCTATCATGGCTTGCATTTGCGCATCTCTTTCTGTTAGGCTGGCCTGATGTTGTATTTGCATCTGTTCAAATTCCTGCTGGAGTTGGGCTACTTGTAATTCTTCTTATTGATTGGATTTCTCCTGAGCTAATTGTTGTTCCAATAGCATAATCTTTTGTTCCTTTTCTCTAAGCATCATTTTCACCTCTGTTTCTTCGTCAATAGTTTCTGTAGCATAGGCTCCTGTAAATTGCGACAGACGTGTGAGGTTTTTAGATGGGTTCATGGGCGAGTCTTTCCATACAATGTCCATTGGTTTATTGTCGGGGATCGTATTAGCTATATTATCTAGCTTCCTCTTCTTCCTCCATCTCTTAATGACATATTTGTGAGCAGGGCTATAAAACACATCTAATGGGGGAATTTCCTCAATTCTCAAAATAATTTCTAAAGTGGGGGTAGCAGGAATGAGCTCAACATCCTGAGTGCCTACAGTTTTCTCCACTATTATTTCTTGAATTGACTTGTGCTCTAGAGTCTACATCTCATATGTGTGTTCATCTGTATGAAGCTTCTTGTTGAAATGCTCCCATTCCTTCTCCAAATCAATAATTGTGGGTTTTGCTGACTGAGTGGAAGTAGAGTGAATTTATGCATGTTTCTTTGTCGAGGTTTGTTTGGGTGTTTCTTCTATAGTTCTGGCTGTGTCCCTTTTAGACTCTTTATTTTTATTGCCTCCTCCATTGTGAGACTGCTGCTCTAAGTGCTCTGAATCATGAGTAGATCTCTCCTGGGTCTTTGCTTTGGAATTTTCTTCTAAATTTCTTTGGAGTTGTCCTCCAAGATTACACTGGGAGTTGGCTCCCTCATTGGTTCAATATGTAGTAGGTCCAATGGGACCTTCTTTAATCTCCTCTTTCTGTACACATGAAAAGCTTCAACATCATATGGGGAAAAAATTAGTGATGTCATATGCGTCACATCTGAAAAATGTTTCTTTTTGTAGGAAAAGGTCATCAAAGGTGTCTTCCTCATGGGGGAATGGTTTCACTTTCACCATAGTAGTGAAGTCCTTTACAATGTCATTTGGGTCATACTGCCTTCCTGGGAATGTATCTAATTTCATAGATTTCATAATCTCTTCCTCTTTGCATGCATGTCCAAAATCATGTAGTGCAAAAGCACCACATTACAATGGAAATGTAGGTCAAATGGCCTTCTTCTGTTCTTTCAACCCTTTTCTCATCCCACCTTCCCCTGCCATTTGGTAGGCTATCTCCCTAACCATTAACTTATCGGGGACATAGTATGGGAGGACATGCAGTGAATCAATGCTCCCAAATACTCTGATATAGGTAAATGTCTCCTCCCCAAACCATCCGGCTACAGGAAAAATATCCACTTTAGCTTCTTTGGAAAACCTAGGGGCGATTGCATTGTAGACTTGTTTATGGATGGGCAGCATAACTCCGTGAAAAATATTATAAAACTGGGGGTGAAATTGAGACTCCCACAAACTCTTATGGTACACATGGATAGGAAGCGGTTCTTGCACAGTCCACTTCCATCCCATAATAGGAAATTTAGAGCTAAAACATATGGTGTCCATTACAAAAGAACTCATGAAAAATGGGGGATAGGGACTCCTCTTTCTCCTATACTCCATAATTGCTTTCGCCAAATTACCAGACAAAATTTGAGCCCAATTCATTATTGTGGCAGCCACTCCGGGGAAAATTTGGTACTATCGAGCTTAGCGAACAATATACATAGCATGGCTACTGAAAAACTATAAGGGGGTGAAATAGATGCCATAGAATACATATCCATCTTATCCCATTTGATATTTCTTTTGTTTTATGTCCAGACCTACATAACGTCTGCTAGGTCTTCATTCTCCTTAGCAAATTTCTCGAGGAACTATTTATTGTAGAGCTTTTATGTCTCTGGTAGATTGTACATAAGTTATAGGTTGTACGCTAAAAAAGATCCCATAACCTCATGCCTTCTATTCTTGAACTCTATGTCCGAGACATCCACCAACTATCCACTTAACCATATCTATGTATGGGATTATCTTCGGCCTTGCGTCTATGCGGTGTAGAAACAAGCATGTTTTCTTGAAGTAAGAGGCCTTGGAGGAAACATGAGCATCGTTTGTGGCCTTTGCTATCAGAGGCCTTGGTTTCTCTTCTTCTAACAAATAATACATGGCTTCCCATGTTGAAGTTCCTCCATCTCTACTACACGTAGTATTAGAGAATAGAGGGATTATTTCTAACTTTTCAGACGTGGCTTCCTTTCCCTTCTTCGCCATTGCTCCTAACAATTCTTGCTACAGATTTTTCTTGAAATGAAGCAAAGAAGAAGCTATCGGATAAACACAAACGAGAAATAAAATAAGAATGAATGATACAGATAACCTTGAAAAGGTGACAAGAAAAGGAGTTTTAATTAAACACAGGTGAAAAGACATCGTATTATGTCGAGCCGCTTTTCAAACATAAATGCCATTAACCCATAGAAAACGCCCACTAATGGTTTGTTATCACTACCTTTATTGCTCATTAATGTTCCGCATCATAAAATGGGAAGAAATTTTTTTAAGGTTACGAGCTTTGATTTGCGAAAATTTTGATTTTGCAATTGCGATGCAATATCGCAAATCGCATTATCGCATTTTGATTGTGCGCTTTCTTTAAAGTTCCTTTCATTCTGCGGGATGCGAGATGTGGTTCGTTCTTTATTGTTTATTAAAGCATAGATTGTTTAACGAGATTTAACTTATAAAGCGTTTTTCATTTGCGAAACGGACTTAAGTGTTGCTTTATAACATAGGCTCCAATCAGGTCTGGGCTTTTATCGCATTTCACAACATCACGTGGTTTGTAATATTTCAAACCTTTCTTGAGTATTTCCAACGCGATGCGATAAGGTTAACCATCACATCGCAATATCGCATTTCGCATGTTTCAACATACTTCGTGAGGGTGCGCCCTTTTTGAATTGCAATATGCGATACGGGCTTTATTTTGAGACGAAATACCTTAGTACCTAGTTTTTAATGAAAAACTTAATGATGGCTACGTCAAGCACAATATTTCCTTTAGATTGCATTTAGCAAGTTTTTCTTGTTAATAAGGCTTTTGACACACTTGGTTCAGCGATATGCGAAAAGGCAAGTATTGCAAGCCTTGAAAGGGTTTTGACTGAATATCTTGTTTTATTCCAAAAAATTTAAAAGAAAGTGTCTAAATGCTAAATTTGTTTTTTGGAAGGATTTTTTAAGGGTCCACATTTATTGATAAAATATTAGCTATTATATTAATAAATGGGGGGGTTGTTGAATAGCACAACAGTGTCGTGAACCAATCACTGTTTAAAGTGGAAGCAAAATTCGATATCAAGCCATAACTCAATGAGATCGACGCTCTTAAGTTACACCACTAGTTGCAACAACTGAAATTTTATTTCAGTGTCAATCAGATCAAGGAAGGGTAGAAGATCTCATTCGCACAACTGAAATTGGAGGGCCATGCATTGAATTAGCGGGAGAGCCACATGGAAACCCTAAGGTTGGAGGGAGAACCTCTAGTGACCAAGTGGGAGGATTTCAAAACCATCATTAATTCACAATTTTATCCCATTTGGTATGTGGAAGACTAGTGGATCCAGTGGCATAATTCAGGCAAAATCCGGGCCAAAGTGTGCAGGAGTACACCACATAATTCAGAAATATGGCTATAATGTTGGGTATCTCTCCAAAGAACTCAAATGTACTCCTCAAGTATTTGGGAGGTCTGCACCGCCATATGTGTGAAAAGGTGATGTTGGTTAAGCCCAAAATGGTGGACGAGGCTTGTGTACAAGCACAATACCTGGAGAACATAGGTCTGAAAAGAGCACAATCAAGTGGATCGAAGAAAAAGGAGCAACAAGACACTTCTAAGGAGGGGAAGAAGAAGAAAAAAGGGGGAAAAGATAAAAGGACGACAGCCACATCACACCTGTGCAAAGATCCTAACAACAATTGCAACCACTGCAACATTGTTGGCCATACAGAGGAGAAGTGTTGGAAGTTGCATTGAGAGCTAAACTTGAAGAACAAGAAGAAATATAATAAGAAGAGGAATATAATGGCCACTAATTTGAGCAACCAAGTTGAAAGCAACTCAGACATCGATGAAAAGATGGTTTGTATATCAATGCAGAAGGAGGTGAATCTGAGTAGCCTTAAGCAACAGGAAGAGAAAGAAATGACCAAACTCTTCCATGTAAAGATATAGGTCAAGAAGACAAATATTGATGCTCTGTTTGACTCAAGATCGTAAGAAAATCTCATTGCAGTAGCCCTGATCAACAAGTTGGGGCTGGAATTTCGTGATCATCCAAACCCATCCATTGGGATGGGTACATAAGGAAGTAGAGTTGAAGGTAACAAAACAGTGCAAAATTAGATTTGCTATCAATGTTGATTTTATTGATGAAGTAGATATTGATGTGGTTCCCCTTGATGTATGTGGAGTCATGATTGGGAGTCCATACATGTACATGTGTGATGTAATATTCATGAGGAGAGCTAACTAGTACCATCTCATTAAGGATGGAAAATCGTTCATCATCAACATGAACAAAGTTAAGTCGAAAATTTCACTGGCAAGTGCCAACCAAGCCAAGAAATAGATCTGTTCCAGCAAGAGGTATGTTTTATTGTTTTTACAAAAACAAAAAATGGAGGAGTTGTTACATGCACAGAAGGACATGTTCCGAAAGCCTAAAGGGTTACCTTCTAAGAGAGAAGTGGAGCACGAGATCCATTTATTTCCAAACTCCCCATTGCCAAATATTGGGCTGTATAGGCAGTCTGTTATAGAATCAAGTGAGGTGAAGAAAAAGTTGTAGTAGCTACTGGAGCAGGGTTTCATTCAATCGAGTACATCACCATGTGGGTCACCCATCATAATTGTGCCAAAGAAGGATGGGACTTGGAGGATGTGTATAGATTATAGGTCGTCAAATAAAATCACGCTCAATAACAGATAACCCCTACTCAGTATAGATAATCTGCTAGATCAGTTGTAGTAATCAAAGTATTTAACCAAGTTGGACTTGAAGTCTGGATATCACCAGGTTCGAGTCAAAGAAGAAGATACATGGAAGACCACCTTCAAAACCAGGCAAGGTTTGTATGAGTGGTTAGTTATGCCTTTTGGCCTATGTAATGCACTAGCTACATTTATGAGATTAATGAATAATGTACTACTCCCTTTTATAGATTCATTTGTTATTGTATAGTTGGATGATATACGCAGGTGCTAGAAACATTTAAGAAGCACCAGCTGCTAGAAAATGTCAAGAATTATGAGTTTGCATAGAAGCCCTTGGTGTATTTGGGATATGTGATTGGTGGAGGATAATTGAAGATAGATCCTTCCAAGATGGAGGCCATAATGAAAAGGCTAGTGCCTACCAATATTACTGAGGCTAGGAGCTTCGTTGGGGCAGTAAAGTACCTGAGGAATTCATAGCCTCCTATTCAGTGGTAGCAACACTACTCCATGCCATAGCAACAAGTGGCAAGATTTTTTAGTGGGGAAAAGGACGTTAAAAGGTTTTTGAAGAGTTAAAGAAGAAGATCAATGAAGCACTAGTTCTGGCATTACCAAACTTGCAATGACCCTTTGAAGTGGAGATAGATGCGAGTGGGTATGCTATGGGAGGTGTCTTGATGCAAGAAGAAAGACCCGTTTGATACCATTTTGAAGTATTTCATTAGAAAATTATTAACTTCCCTACATACGATAAGGATATCTATGCCATGGTGCAAGTTTTGAAGAAGTGGAAGCACTATCTGATGGGAAAGGAGACAATAATCCACACAGATCACTAGTCGTTATAGTACTTGCAAGCCAAGAGTAAGCTAAAATAGACCAAGCATTACAAGTGGATGAGGTTTTTACAACAGTTTCATTTGGTGATCAAGTATAACAAGGGAAGAAAAAAAAAAGTTGGCTGATATTCTTTCAAGGCCACCTACATCAAATATTACAACTTTGGGGACCCTTATGCACATGGAACCATTCACCCATGATGCATACAAAGAGGCATATTAAGAAGATGAAGACTTCAAGGAGGTGTATCAACAACTGCAAAGTCAAAGTCATGTGCACGATGGTGACAATGTCGTTGGCTACCATCTCTAGGATGGGTTACTCTATAGGCTGGATAAGCTATGTGTTCCTAAAGGTGAGCATTTGCAACTAATTAGAGAGTCTCACACCTCCAAGGTTGTAGGGCACTTTGGTCTAGGGAAGACCATGGCTAACTTGTATAGGTCTGTGTATTGGCCCAAGATGCAAGAGCAGGTAGCTAGGTTCATAAGAGGATGCATGTTTTGTTGTACCACCAAGCCTACAACAGGAAACAGGGTTTGTATCATCCCTTTCCTGTACCTACTTGTCCTTGGGAAATAATTTCCATGGGCTTTGTGGGAGGTTTACTAACAACCAGGAAGGGACATGACTACATATTCATGGTAGTCGATAGGTTCAGCAAGATGTGCATTATCATGCCCTGTAAAAAGACCATCAATGGACAAGAAGCAACAAAGTTGTTCTTTGGACAGGCCTGGGTAAATTTTGGGATAACAAGGAGCATCATATCAGATAGGGATACAAGATTTCTCAGTTAGTTCTTGACTTGTGGGAGAATATGGGGACGGAGTTGAACAGATCTACAACATTCCATCCACAGACAGATGGGCATACAAAATTAATCAACAGGACTTTAGTGCAGCTTCTGAGGGGTTACAACCAGAAGCATCCGAAGACATGGGATGAAAATCTGGTATATATACAACATTCTTAGAACATAACAGTCCACACTTTTATAGGAAAGTCCCCATTTGAAACTTGTTTTTGATATTTTCCACCTTCAACTTTGGATATTGCAAATAGGTAGAAGGGAGTGTTGAAAATAACAACAAGAAATGATAAAAATAGAATCCAGAAATTCCAGTTTAATTTGTCCTTGAATTAAACTGAGAATTAAAATCGAATTCTATTCTCATAGCAACTTGTAATAGCTAACTAGAGTGAGTTGACTTAGTTAACATAGGAAATTCAAGTTGGAAGTCTTTCTGAAGTCATGTACATGTTCTCCCTATATTATAGGGGTCCATGATGAGTTAAGTATGAGTTGTAATTAGATAACTCAGTTTATTGAGTTAAGTCAAGTTAAATTAGTTCCAAAATGTTTGAGGAACTAATAGTGAGTTAACAGTCAGTTGGTGCACTAATGAATTAACTAGTGCTACTCCAGTTAACTAAAGATTCCCTCATCAGAAACTCATGCATGTCAATTCTGAGAAAGATCCAATTAAGAATAGAGTGCAGGGACAATGTACTATTTGTTGTATAATTTTCTGCGTTGTACAGATGGTGCATGCAATCAGGAATTGGACCTTGAAGGGATTGCACAGTTATGGATGAGGAATTTACCTTTAAATACATGCTAATTCTCTCTAGAATTTTGCAAAGAATTAGAAGCTTGGAGGCTTGGAAATTTGGCTAAGTATTGGCTAAAGGAAGTCATCAAGTGGAGGATAGAAAATACTTGTGCAGGTTAAGCTCAAGATTGAGTAGAGCATATTGTATTCACATAAATTCTTTGACCAAGGGCATAAGGAAATATGAGGCTTGGAGAGCAGCGAACGGGCCTGGATTTGGCTTGATATTTCTTGTGAGTTGGAGATTGAATTTACTGAGTGTTGAGATTGTTCTTGTGAGAACAAGCCTTGTATTATCATCTTGTATTTTTATTAATGCAATAGAGATAGTGGGGTTTTGAGCTGTGGCTTTTCCCGGATACTTATTGTGTTATGTGTCATTGATGTTCTTCCTCTTGTCGATTATTTTTTGCTCGATCTTTATGGGCTTCCGTTGTAAAGAGTAGAATTATATTCTTGTCTCTTGTCTTAGTAGATTACATGAGCTTGTGAATTTGTAGGATTTTCTACATGGTATCAGAGCTAGATTTGTAGAAATTTTCTACATGGTATCAAAGCTTGATTTGTAGAAAATTGTTACTGGTATGAGAGCTGGATTATTTTTTTTGGGCTGCGATTTTGCATAGAAGACCTGAATTTTTTTGTGAAAAGTTTCAGAAACAAAAATAAGATCTGGATTCCTTGTTAAAAATGCCCAAATTCAAACAAAAAATTGGTTCAATCGGAGTTCAGATGAGGGAGATATCGCTAATTTAAAATCATCTCTTTTTCTAGAAAATTCCGTGATGGAGGGACAAAGGAAGATATGGTAAGCCTTGCTCTTCTTGGACTCCCAAAGCGTTGGGATAGTTATCAGGACTCTATCAATGGTCGGGAGAAGCTACCAGATTTGGAACGACTATGGTCGTATTTGATGCAGGATGTGATCAGGAGGAACACCAGAGATGGAACCTCTTCCAAGGAAGTGGAAGAGGATTTTGCCTTAGCGAGTAAGGAAAAGTGGGCCAAGGGAAAGAAGTCCCAAGGTGAGGAGGGCGGAAACAAGATGAACTTGATGAAATTCAAGTGTTTTCACTCTCACGAGCACGAGACTATTCCAAGAACTTCCCACAGAGGAAAGCAAGCAAGAATGAGCCGACAGTAGTGACAGAAGGTGAAGCTCTAGCTTCACAATTCGAACATGATTTCTCTCTCATTGCATGCATGGTTGACACTACCATGGGAGGAATGTGGTATCTTGATAGTGGTTCCTCATTCCATATGACAGGAATAGAGATATATTTAGTGATTTTGAGGAGAAATACCTCAAGCAGAGCATAGAGTTTGGATATGACGAGAGGTATAGAGCTATCGGGATTGGTACGGTTACCTTTCAGAGGGAGTGTAGCTCCCCTATCAGGATCACATATGTGATGTATGTTCCAGGACTAAAAAAGAATCTTGTTTCAGTTGTGGTATTGGAAGACCGTGGCTATGATGTGGTTTTTAGTAAGGGAAAGGTTTTCCTTAGACACATCACCATGGGACAGGTGAAACAGATCAGTGCATGGGTCAAGAATCTGTATGCTCTTAAGGTTCAAGATGCATGCAAAGCCTTGAGGAGCAAGGAAAAGGTTAGATACTTGGTGGTTGAGAGGGACAGTAAATTACCTCTCAACATGCATCCCCAGAAGAAGCCTCAGAAGTAGCTTCAAGAAGTTGTGGAGCAGCCACAACTAGAGATGCTGAGAGGAGACTGAGTGGAGAGATCCACTCAAGCCGAGAAGAAGCAGTCTCAGACAATTGTGGAGCAGCCACAACCGGAGAAGCCAAGAGGAGACTGAGTGGAGGCGTCCACTCATGCAGAGACATCCAATAGGGGGAAATTTCGAGCCAAGTGGGTAGAGGGATCACATGCAGCCATACCTCTAAGTGTGAGGTGGGGCGATTTGAAGTGATCCTCCCAAGAGGGCTGAAATTGGGCAGGTTCCATTGAGTGGTTTTATCTCATGGATCGTACCTTGCTACGGGAGCCCAAAGTACAAAGTAGCAGGAGGAATCAGTGTGATTGATGTAGTTAGAGATCAAAGAGACAAAGGCTAGAGCAGCCAGATACTGAAGAGTGTGCAGAATGTTGAAAAGAGTGCAGAAAGGTAGAGTCAACAGAAGCGAAAAGTTTTCAATCGATAGAGGCAACAGTAGTCAGAGACTTTGATGACAAAGGCATCATTCTGATTCAGGTTTGATGTTTTTATTTTTTTCTATAGTTGCTGGAGAAACAACAATAGAGATAAGTGTTGCATGCAGAACACTCCAAAGTTTCAAGATCGGGATCGAGTTGAATTCCTTTCTTGTTGAGAGGCAGTGTTGAAAATAACAACAAGAAATGATAAAAATAGAATCTAGAAATTCCAGTTTAATTTGTCCTTGAATTAAACTAGTAATTAAAATCGAATTCTATTCTCATAGCAACTTGTAATAGTTAACTAGAGTGAGTTGACTTAGCTAACTTAGGAATTTCGAGTTGGAAGTCTTTCTGAAGTCATGTATATGTTCTCCCTATATTATAGGGGTCCATGATGAGTTAAGTATGAGTTGTAATTATTTAACTCAGTTTACCAAGTTAAGTCTAGTTAAATTGGTTCCAAAATGTTTGAGGAACTAATAGTGAGTTAACAGTCAGTTGGTGCACTAATGCATTAACTAGTGATACTCTAGTTAACTAAATATTCCTTCATCAGAAACTCATGCATGTTGATTCTAAGAAAGACCAATTTGACACTAGAGTTATGGGATAGTGTACTATTTGTTGTTTAATTTTTTGAGTTGTACAAATGGTGCATGCAATTAGCAACCGAACCTTGAAGGGATTTCACAATTATGGATGAGGAATTTCCCTTTAAATACGGGCTAATTCTCTCTGGAATTGTGTAAAGAATTAGAAGCTTGGAGGCTTGGAAATTTGGCTCAGTATTAGCCAAAGGAAGTGATCAAGCGGAGGATAGGAAATACTTGTGCAACTTAAGCTCAAGGTTGAGCAGATCATATTGTATTCATTTGAATTATTTGACCAAGGGCGCAAGGAAATAGGAGGCTTGGAGAGCAGTGAACAGGTCTAGATTTGGCTTGAGCTTGCTTGTGAGTTGGAGATTGATTTTAATGAGTGTTGGGATTGTTCATGTGAGAACAAGCATTGTATTATCCTCTTGGATTTATGATTAATGCAATACAGATAGTGGGGTTTTGAGTTGTAGCTTTCCTCGGATACTTATTGTGTTATGTGCCATTGATGTTCTTCCTCTTTTCGATTATTATTTGCTCGATCTTTATGGGCTTCTGCTGTAAAGAGTAGAAGTAGATTCTTGTCTCTTGTTTTAGTAGATTACATGAGCTTGTGAATCTACAGGATTTTCTACAGGGAGGAGTGAAGGAAGACCTTATAGGAGATGCTTTGAGGGTTGAAAATTTTATAGAGAAGATCAGGCAGATCCATCTACAGGTACAGGAAACACTACAAAAGTCACAGGTGAAGTATAGGACCAAGCATGATCAACACAGAATAGAGAAATCATTCAAGGTGTGAGACAAAGTATGGCTACAGTTGAACAAGGATTGGTTGCAAGGGCATGGTAAGAAAATCATGGCTCTAAGGTATGGTCTCTTTGAGATACTAGAAAAGGTGGGTGATAATGCCTATCGACCTAGTTTACCACCATATATGCGCATTTACTTAGTTGTAAATGTATATAATTTGAAGCTCTATGAGCCTTCCACGCTAGACGAGGAAGAGGAACAAGTCTTACCTTCTATGGAGGATTTGGCACCAAATTCTCAGGCAAAGCTAGAAGAATATACAATTTTGTAGAAGAGTTCCAGAACTAAAAGAAAAAGGCAACAAGACATTTGGCAGATTCGATTGAAGGGACAACTTCTATGCAAAGCTAAATGGTACACCAGAGAGAAGATGGAGGAAAAATTTCCTCACCTAATTCAGTAAAACCTTTTAGGGACCAAAAGCCTCCAAAAATGGGGAGGTTTGATCCGAATTGGATCATTATATTTTTTGACATCCTCCTTGATGCATTTAGAGTGGAGAAAGTGGAGGAATCAACTCACATGACTATTTTTACTAGTGGGACCCAGTTTGGCTTAACAGGGTATGAAACCTTTCAAGAGCATTTTTGAGGCATAAAATGACATTTTTTGGGGGTAAAACTTTGTCTCTAAATCACACCACCTTTTGATGCTATTATACACATAGAAATCTTTCCAACAACGCACGAATGTGTCAATCAGATTCTGTATCCAAAATTTATGCCACTTAGAATTTGACCTTCATGTTTTCACACCTATAGTTCAGGAGGATGTCGCGTCAGCCCACATTATTCATGGAAAAGGGGCTAGCCACGTGTTTGTGATGTAAATGACTCTATAAGAGTCTACTTTTTAAATCTAGTTAAGGGTTGATGTAGTCAAAATTAACCACTAGTAGGCTATCGAGTTGTGTTATAACTGGGCCATTAGGAGGAAGAGGCATTCCATTCTTTGGAGAGAATTTTGTTCCATAGTTGAGGAAATATAGCTAGGACAGATATGAGGTAGAGCACACCGAGAGGATCTGTGCACTGTAGCAGCCTACGTGCCATAGAAATTACTTCTTTGTATCTGCAACCATATTTGCAGACAAAGAAAGAGAGTGAAGTGGCCTCATCTTCCAGCCAGGTTTTCTCTCGAAAGGGTTGCCCAAAGAGCATATATTGTGTATTATGTGTGTGTGGGCTTATTTTTTCATTATCTACTTTTCTGATTCATTTAATTTTACATGCATGCACTAATTACAATTAATTTTACAGATCTATAAATTAAATAAAATTGTAATAGTGTAGAATCTTAGATATTTAATGTAATATTATCAAATATGTTGTGATGAATCGTCCAGTGGAATATCCACAGAGGTTTACAGATCATTTGGTATCAGAGAAAGTTTCTTTGGGTATTTTGTGGATATTGCAGGGATCTAGATCGGCGAGGCCAAAAATCATAAAACCCTAATCATGAGCGACAAATCTTTAAACGAACTTCGTGATCCTGCAGAGGTGATATTTTCGTAGCTCGAAGAACAAGTCGTAGATATAAACCACAATGTAAACCTCCTCATGGTGGCCCTAAGAAATAATATGGGGATATTTGGAGAAGAAGGGGGTTTGAATGTAGAGGATAATTCAGAAGGGGATCACGAGATCAGGAAGACGCAGATAACCAACCGAAGAAATAACCTAGAAAAGATCAACCCAGTTCGAGTGCCATGGACCAATCTCTATTTAAAGTGGAGGAAAAAGTCGATATCAGTCCATACCATAGCGAGATTGACGCTCTGAAGCTAAACCACTGGTTCAATAGCCAGGAGTTTAGTTCAGTGTCCATCAGATCGAGGAAGGGCAGAATATCTCATTTGCATGACTGAAATTAGAGGGCCATGCACTGACTTGGTGGGAGAGCCAGATGGAAACGTTAGGGTTGGAGGGAGAACCTCAAGTGAGTAAGTGGGAGGATTTCAAAACCCTCATTAAGTCACAGTTTTATCCCATTAGGTACGTGGAAGACAAGTGAATCTGGTGGCATTAATTCAGGAAAAGGTTGTGCCAAAGCGTGAAGGAGTACACCACAAAATTCAGAAAGATGGCTATAATGTTGGGTATCTCTCCAAAGAACCCAGATGTACTCCTCAAGTATTTGGGGGGTTTGTACCACCATTTTCATGAGTAAGTGATGTTTTTCATGCCCAAAATAGTGGACGAGTCTTGTGTACAGGCACAGTACCTAGAGAACATAGGCCTAAAAAGAGCACAATCAAGTGGATCAAAGCAAAAGGAGAAACATGGCTCTTCTAAGGAGGGGAAGAAGAAGCAAAAAGGAGGAAGGAAAAAAAGATAGCAGCCACAACACACCAGTGCAAAGATCCTAGCAATCACTGCAACATTGATGGGCATACATAGGAGAAGTGTTGGAAGATGCATACAGAGCTAAACCCCAAGAACAAGAAGAAATATAATAAGAAGAAGAATATCATGGCCACTAATTCGAGCAACCAATTTGAAAGTAGCTGAGACATGGATGAGAAGATCGTCTATACATCAATGCAGAAGGAGGTGAATCTGAGTAGCCTTCAGCAACAAGAAGAGAAATAAATGACCAAACTCTTCCATGTAAATATACAATTCAAGAAGACAAAGATTGATGCTTTATTTGACTCAAGATCGCAAGAAAATCTCATTACAGCAGATCTGTTCAAGAAGTTGGGGCTCGAAGTTTGTGATCATCCAAACCCATATCCACTGGAATGGGTACGCAAGGATGTAGAGCTAAAGGTAAAAAAACAATGCAAAATTAAATTTTCTATCAATGTTGATTTTATTGATGAAGTAGATCTAGATGTGGTTGTAGGTTTTAACCCTATACATAAATTACCTGCATACGAATTCTAAAAAACAAAAAATAAACAATGGTGAGAGCATAAAACATAAAATAGATATACACAAAGATTTTCCCCTGGATCCCAAAACTGGGACTACAAGATTGATTTTTCATTATATTTTCCGTTTTTCAATGTTACAATATATATATATATCTATTAATATATTATATATATATATTTATATAATATATTATATATATATATATATATATATATATATATTATATATATATATATATAATATTATATATCTAATATATATATATATATACATGCCGAAGCATCCATAAACCCCAATCCATTAACCCTGGATTAGAACATAATCGTAGTTCCCTTGACCGAATCTACAAAATACCATGGATAGAAAACCATCATGCCCAAAACCATGAGCGAAATCCATACACAGAACCATAGGTAGGTTTGCTGACCTAATATAGGGTCCAAAAAAATTTCTCGGGGCGCTGCCCCAGACCTCCCCCCTACAATCCCTCGATAAGGGGGGCAACCACCCCCCCTATGACCCCCTCACCCTTGGGGTAGTCGTGGAAAGAATATAACACAACCCAACATTCTCCCACTTGTTGTTTTCTTTCCACAGGACAGCTTAGTCATTGATCCAGTGCTGCAATGCCCATTGTTTATCCACACCAAGAGAACTTCTCAATGCTCACAAACTTTGGCAATGCATATGCAATATTCTTCAAAGTGTCCACCTTTACCAGCAACACCTTTTTTCCCTCAACCATATCCCTCACAAAGTGATACTAAACATCAATGTGCTTTGTCTTTGAATGATAAGCAGGGTTCTTTGCCAAGAAAATTGCACTTTGGCTATCATAATCTATCCTTATAGCTCATTGTAGTAACCCCATATTTGTGCACAATCTCTGCAATGAAACTGATTCCTTTCTTGCATGAGTGGCTACCATGTATTTTGTCTCTGTAGTTGAAAATGCCACTATAAATTGTCTCTTACTCATCCAACTGACTGCACCTCCAAATAGTTTAAACACATACCCACTTGTAGATCTTCTTTGATCTAGATCTCCAACCCATTTTGCATCAACAAAGCCACGAATGTCCAAAACTCTGTCCAATCCTGGTCTTCCTTGGTAGCACAAACCATAATCACTAGTGCCACACAAATACATGAAAACCCGCTTCATTGTGTTGAAATATGGCAACAAGAATATTCCAATTTAATTTGTCCTTGAATTAAATTGTGAATTAAAATCGAATTTAGTCTTAATAGCTACTTGGAAATAATTAATTAATTTATTTTAAACTAATTAGATGGAGAAATTCAAGTTAGAAGTCTTTCTGAAGTCATGTAAGAGTTATCCCTTAACTTAAGGAGATGAGATTGAGTTATATGTGAGTTGTAATTAGTTAACTCAGTTTACTGAGTTAAGTCCAGTTAAATTAGTTCCAAACTATTTGAGGAACTAATATAGAGTTAACAATCAGTTGATGCATGCATGCACTCAACTAGTGCTACTCCAATTGACTAAATATTCCCTCATCAGAAACTCATGCATGTCTATTTTGAGAAAGATCCAGTTGAGATTAATGTTCAAGGATAGTGTACTATCAGTTCCATGTTTTTTCTTATAAAGAAAAACTCATGCATGCAGTCAAGGAATCATCCTTGAGGATTGCACAGTTTTGGAGGTTGACCATCCACTTGGTAATAGGAAAATCATCTACAAGGAACAACGCAAGGAAATAGGAGCTTGGAGGGCAGAGATGAAGGTTGGAGAGAAGCCAAGATTGCATGTGAGCATCTGTGAGGATTGTAATGAGAGCTGGCCTGCTGTTAAGGCTTTGTATAATTCCTATGTATTTACACCATGTATGATAATACAATAGTGTGGGGATTTTAGCTGAGTCTTTCCCCAAAGTATTTTCATGTGTATTGTGGCATTGATTCTTCTTCTTCTGGTTATATTTTTCAGCTCGATCTTTAAGCTTCCGCAAATTGATAGTAGAAGTAGGTTATAGTATTCTACTTTGATTTATATTGCATTATCGGGTTAGCCTACATCAGATTTTCTACATGGTATCAGAGCTAAATTTGTAGAAATTTCTACATGGTATCAGAGCTGTGAGTAGTATACTGAGTAAAGAATTAGAAGTTTGAAGTTTGGGGTTGCAGGTGCAAATCGAATTCATATCATACTTCAAGGTTGGCCAATGGTTTTCTATGGCTTGAGACTCGAGTATGCCTTGGAAGGTAGCTTGAATTGCATAACATGGAAATATAGAATGGAGACTGTATTAGAAAACAATGGTTTGAAGGAATTCATTGATCAAGAAATCCCAAATCCAGTTTCAACTAATGCACAAGAGTTGGCTAAGTGGAAGAAGTGCGTGGCGAAGGCGAGACGAATCATCCTTGATGGAGTTCGAGACCATATTGTCTCGATTCTCCATGCGAAGGATACTCCATTTTCAATGTGGAAGACATTGAAGGACCTCTACCAGAACAATAGTGACCATAGGAAATTGGCGCTCAAGGATAAGCTTCGAAGAATCAAGATGGAGAACGGCGATACTATTTCCACATATCTGAACAAGCTCACCACCTGCAGAGATAAAATTGGCAGTGTGGGAATAACTATTGCCGATGATGATATGGTGAGCCTCACTCTCTTTGGCCTTCTAAAGAATTGGAATAGCTACTAGGACTCTGTGAATGGAAGGGAGAAACTACCGGATTGGGAACAACTGTGGTTGAATATTATGTAGGAGGAGCATACGAGATGGTTCTTCATCCAAGAATGAAGATGAAGAAAATCTGGCCTTAGCAATTAAGGCAAGGAAAGGGAAGGGGAAGGCTTCCCATTTCAAATCGAATTCTTCTCATGGAGGGAAGAAGGGTGACATGTCTAAAGTAAGATGCTTTAATTGTCACAAGATGGGACATTGTGCGACTAATTTCCCATTGAAGAAGTCCAAGAAGGGATCCTTAGAAGGATCGGAAGGTGAGGCGTTAGCCTCTCAGTTCGAAATGGACTTTACCCTCATCACATGCATGGTGTCATCGATAATGGGTTGTGCCTGGTATCTTAATAGTGGAGCCTCATTCCACATGACCGGTGATAAAAATTTATTCAGTGCCTTGGAGGAGAAAGACCTCAGGATGCGAATAGAGATGGGTGACGACTGAAGGTATACTGTTTCAGGAGTGGGCATGGTTGATTTTTAGATGGAGCATGGAGCTCCTCTCACCTTGACAGATGTGAAGTATGTGCCTGGATTGAAGAAGAATTTGGTATCGGTCGCGATGTTTGAGGACAAAGGCTATGTTTTTGTCTTCAGTAAAGGAAAGGCGTTCCTAAGACACATAGCCACGGGTTAGACCAAGAGGATAGGGATTCAGGTGAAGAATCTCTATAAACTAGAGGTAGATGATTATGTAGCATTGAGTATGAAAGCAGAATTGGTGCAAAGCCAAGACATTGGTGAGTTGTGGCACAGGTGGTTGGGCCATTTGCATCATGGGGCTTTGAGGATAATGCAACATATATCTATAGGACTTCCCAAAGGTAAAATTGAGCAAGTTGACACATGCAAAGGTTATACCTTAGGAAAGTACACCAATTTTTCCTTTCATGATCGAGACAGTCCAGCAGAGGCTATCTTAGAGTGAGTTCATACTGATGTGTGTGGACCATTCTTGATGGCATCCACAATGAAGCAAAGGTATTATGTGATTTTTATTGATGACTATTCTCGTAAATGCTGGATTTATTTCATGCAGAAGAAGGACCAAACTTTCACAAAGTTTTATGAGTTCAAAGCTTTGGTCGAGAAAGAGTCAGGGAGGAAGTTCAAGGCCTTGAGATGTGACAACAGTGGAGAATATGTCTCTCAAGAGTTTAAGGACTTCTGTGCAGCAGAAGGAATTAAACGAGAGTTGACAAAACCTCATAACCCATAGTAGAATGGGGTGGTTGAGAGGAAGAACAGAACTATTGTAGGGGAATCACGGGCAATGTTGCATGACCAAGGCCTACCACTTCACTTGTGGGCTGAGGCATGCAACAAAGCGGTCTATTTGCAGAATAGAAGCCTGCATCACATACTTGGGATGAAGACACCAAAGGAAGCTTTCTCCCATAAGAGACCACATGTAGGTCACTTCAGGATCTCTGGCTCATCAACATATTGCCATGTGACAAAGGATGCACGGAAGAAGCTTGAGCCGGCAACAGAGTTGGGGATATTTGTGGGGTACACTGATACACCTCAAAACTATCAGGTGTACTTGCCTATCAGTCAGAGGATAGTGGTTCACAGAGATCTCAATTTTGATGAGCAGAAGGCCATGTGAGTTTCCCTTGAGAGGGAGTTCCAACTACAGGCTTTGGAGGAACTGTTGGTTCCTAAGGAGGAGGAGCCTCAGACTAATGCGAAGCATCCACATGCAGAGGTTCCAAGAGTGGAGACATCCACTCAAGAAGAGTCTTCCAGAGATGGATGGAAGTGCACAAAAGAAGCTGATAAATTGTTGGAGGACGTGAGAGAGAATGTGGGAGCACCATCTTCTCAGTGCAGACATAGGAGGTCACCTGATAGGTACACTGGATACATGGCCCTTGTTGGGGAATGTGTCGAGACTAAGCCATCTTCCTTTGAGGAAGTAGTGCAGCAGCCGATTTGGTTTGATGCTATGTTGGAGGAGTATGAATTTATAGTTTGTAACAGTGTTTTGGACGTGGTTTCGAGACCAGATAACAAGTTAGTTGTGAGTTCCCATTGGCTTTACAAGTTAAAACAAGTTGTTGATGGTCATGTTGCTAGAATATTTTTCGACAGAGGAGCAAGATGCTGACATTTTGACAAAGGCATTGTCAAAGTGTAAATTCGAGTTCCATAGAGACAAGATCGGGGTGGCAGATAACCCCTTTCTTGTCAAGAGGGAGTGTTGAAATATGGCAACAAGAATATTCCAATTTAATTTTTCCTTGAATTAAATTGTGAATTAAAATCAAATTGTCTTAACAGCTACTTGGAAATAATTAATTAATTTATTTTAAATTAATTAGTTGGAGAAATTCAAGTTAGAAGTCTTTCTAAAGTCATGCAAGAGTTATCCCTTAAATTAAGGAGATAAGATTGAGTTATATTTGAATTGTAATTAGTTAACTCAGTTTACTGAGTTAAGTCCAGTTAAATTAGTTCCAAACTATTTTAGGAACTAATAGAGATTTAAAAATCAGTTGATGCATGCATGCACTCAACTAGTGCTACTCCAGTTAACTGAAGATTCCCTCATCAGAAACTCATGCATGTCTATTCTGAGAAAGACCTAGTTGAGATTAATGTTCAAGGACAGTGTACTATCAGTTGCATGTGTTTTCTTATAAAGAAATACTCATGCATGCAGTCAAGGAATCATCCTTGAGGATTGCATAGTTTTGGAGGTTGATCATCCACTTGGTAACAGGAAAATCATCCGCAAGGAAAAGTGCAAGGAAATAGGAGCTTGGAGGGTAGAGAGGAAGGTTGGAGTGAAGCCAAGATTGCATGTGAGCATCTGTGAGGATTGTACTGAGAGCTGGCTATCTGTGAGAGCTAAGGCTTTTTATAATTCCTATGTATTTCCACCATGTATGATAATACAATAGTGTGGGGTTTTTAGTTGAGGCTTTTCCCAAAGTATTTTCATGTGTATTGCGGCATTGATTCTTATTCTTCTAGTTATATTGTTCAGCTCAATATTTAAGCTTCCGCAAATTGATAGTAGAAGTAGGTTATAGTATTCTGCTTTGATTTATATTGCATTATCGGGTTAACCTACATCAGAATTTCTACATGGTATGAGAGCTAGATTTGTAGAAATCTCTACACATTGTTTTCCAATGCTCCTTCCCTGGTTTTGACATAAACCTGCTAAATACTCCCATTGCATGTGTAATGTTTGGTCTAATACATACCATTGCATACATCAGGCTACCGATTGCACTTGCATATGGAACACGGGACATGTCCTCTTCCTCTTCTTGTGTCGTGGGACATTGTTCAGTAGATAACTTTACACCTATAGGAATAGGAACCTTCAGTGGTTTACTATCTTGCATATTAAACCTCTACAGTATTGTCTCAACATACTTCCTTTGGTTTAACTAGAGCTTCCTCTTTTCCAGATCTCGTTTAATTTTGATTTCAAAAATATAGTTTGCAGCACCAAGATCTTTCATGTCGAATTTGGAGGACAATTGGATCTTCAAATTATGAATAATTTCTTTCTCATTTCCAACAAGCAACATATCACCCACATACAAGCCCATATACATAACATGGTCACCAATTAATTTAAAATACACACATTGATCTTCTTTTCTTCTGGTGAAGACAAGTCCCCATATAAATGTATCAAATTTCTAATACCACATCCTTAATGACTGTTTTAACCCATACAGAGACTTTTTTAATTTGCATACCAGTTCTTTCTTACCCTTCACCGCAAAACCTTCAGGGTTCTTCATGTAGATCTCTTCTTCCAGATCCCTGTGAAGAAATGTTGTCTTCACATCCATCTGTTAGACCTCAAAATCAAAAGTAGAAGCAACAAATAAAAGTAATCTAATATAATCTACCTTGGCAACATAAGAAAGAATATCACCAAAGTCAATTCTTGGCACCTAGGAATAACCTTTTGCTACCAATCGAGATTTGTATTTCTCCACCTTCCCTTCTGCATTCATATTCTTCGTAAACATCCATGTGATACCAATAGGTTTCCTTCCAGCCAGAAACTCCACCAAATCCCAAGCCTCATTTTTGTGCAACGATGCCATTTCATCAACCATGGCCTCTTTCTAGAGTTTTCTGTCCTCTGAATCTACCGCTTCCCTCACAGTTTTTGGATCATCATCAACAATAGATAAAGAAAAATTTGAATAGAAAGCATATGGACTATACCTTTTTGGTTGTCTTCTTTCTCAAACTGATCTTATCACAATTGGAGTTTGTGGCTCTTCAACTTCTGATTCCTCTTCTATTGTAGAGTCTGATTCTTCCTCCTTTGGCTAAAACTCTATCTTCTCAGGTTCCTTTGGTAAGACTTCATGTTTAATAACATCTTTCACCTCTCTAAACACCAGATCTCGGTTGTACAAAACCTTCCCTGTTTCTGGGTTGCAAATCTTATAACCTTTTAAACCACCCTTATACCCAATAAAGATGCACTTTTCAAATTCACTATCCAACTTTGTTCTTTTCTCCTTTGGAACATGTACATATGCATCACATCCAAATACCCTCAGATTTGAATGAGAAGGTTTCTTACCAGTTCATACCTCCTATGGAGTCTTATCCTCCAACGTTGATGAAGGTGATCTATTGACCAGGTAACATGCAGTCTCCACTGCCTCTGCCCAAAATTCCTTTCCTAACCCCGCACCACTGAGCATGCTTCTTTCCTTTTCCATCAATGTCTTGTTCATTCTTTCTGCAAATCCATTTTTCTAAGGCGTGTATGGAGTAGTCTTCTGCCGTGCTATACCACACTTCTTACAGAGCTCTTCAAATTCCTTATTGAAAAACTCTCCACCATTATCTATCCTCAACACCTTTGTCTTCTTCTCTATTTGGTTTCCACTAGAGCCTTAAATTCTTTAAACCTATCAAAGACTTCAGATTTCTTCCTAAGGAAATATATCCATGTATTCCTTGAGAAGTCATCTATATATTATACATAGAACACATACTTACCCAGTGATGGAACTGACATAGGTCCAAATGCATCACTGTGCACAAGCCTTAATATATGTTTCACCCTCTTAGCACTAGAGCAGAAACTCACCCGATTCAGCTTTCCATATACACATTTTTCATAGAAATCAAAATCCATAGAGAAATTAGACATTCCTTCTATCATACCATTACCATGAAGTTTTCAAAGGCCCTTCTCTCCAATATGTCCAAGCCTTTGATGCCATAGCATGGTCTTTTCTCCAGAGACCACTAGATTTTCTGCTCCACTTTCAGGAACCACAAAATTGTTGCACCCATCAATAATAGCGCTACCTTGAAGCTTTTACAGAGTTCCAATATGAACTCCCCACATCAATACCAGTGCTCCCCAAACCATATTGCATGTATCTTTCTCAAACACTATTTTTACACTTGCATCATCCAGTTTGATTACAGAAGTGAGATTTCTTGCCAATGCAGGAATATGCAGAACACCCAGAAGCATTCATCCATCTTGCAACTTCATCTTGAATTTTCCACGACCAATGATTATAGACTACCTATCATCCCCTAATAAGACATCATCACCATCATATTTCTCATACTTTGATCCAAGTCCAAGTTTGACAAAGGACCCTTCCAAGACATTTTACTTCCGTGATGTGTTAGATTGCGTTTTTAAAAGAACATAAATGAATACATCTGCATGTTGTAAAGAAGAGGAACATGACATTCATCACATGAAAACATAAGACGTTGACAACGGAGTTCGTCCAGGAGGGACTACGTCTCTGGGCCCTCATGTTAAGATGGTGTAGGCCGCTACATTAAGTGTTTTCAATAGTGATGATGTACATAAGAGGTGATGTCTCTATCATACAAGGAAAATTCCCTCATGCAGGAGTGGCTCCAAGATCATGCATGAAGATAATGAGCATCCCGCCAACGTGGCGTAAAAGGGATCTCAATGCAAACATACATGGCGACACATGAGTATCCCATCAACATAACGAAAAAGGATCTCAAACAAAACATGACGAATCATGACAACAAGTACATCCCATAGATGATTCTGTGTCACAGCAAGCAAGAATCATGAAACAAGTAAGAAACAAGATCCCACATCAAACATCAAATAGGGATTTGTGCAACACAATGCATAGCAAAAAGAAGTACATTAACACACTACATATACCTCACATCCAGGGCCATCTGAAGAAAAGGATGTCAAATTGCTGAAGCCGGCCATAGCATCAATCTCGCGGCATCGAATCTCATGGAATAACTGCTCACACATGACTACTGACATCTACAATCCACTTTGAATAGTGCCTGAAAAATGAAATGAGCAAATGGAAAATCTGAATGCACCATCATATTTGTGGCATCGAATAGTGTAATATCGACAGTCAAATTTCTGAATTATGAGAAAGTGGAAATCTAGGGCTTAAGGAATATTTTAGATTCCCCCTAGATTCCTCAAATAGTTCCTCCTCCGGGTCCTCTACAAATATGTTGCTTAGATCGAAATTCTGACTACACCATCGGGTTCATGTCACCAAGAGGTGTAGGATCGACATAAAGTTTGTCCAATTTGGACACTACAAAAATTTCACCCTCTTGAGAATTTCGCCCAATCATGGCTCCGCATGTGTTTTTCTCAGGTTCATGGTTCCACCGTGTTAGAGTCAGTCTGTTCAGTCCTCCGTCAGAGATCAAAACTCTGTATGCATTTCATGTTTAGGTGTCCCACTCCATTCTCCCAGTTGCATTCCGCTATGGGCATGCCATAATCTGACAAAGAAGGTCATGATAGTCATTCCCCCTCATGTCTGGCTCCTGTTGGCTCAGGTCTTTTTTCAATAATCATCAAAGTCCATGATAGTCAAGGTCTGGTCCTTTAAAGGACAAAGGTCATTTCGAGGTCTAGGTCTAGGAATTCATCAATTTGGTCTTTGAACATGTCCAGTAAAGCCAT